>CAUYQV010100692.1:0-38923 GCA_963574575.1 Galagoides demidoff
GCGGGCGCCTGTGGTCCCAGCTACATGGGAGGTGGAGGCAGGAGACTCGCTTGAGCCCAGGAGTTGGAGGTTGCTATGAGCTGTGATGCCATGGCACTCTACCCAGGGGGATAGCTTGAGGCTCTGTCTCAAAAAAAAAAAGAGTAGAATGGATAATATGAAAGCTATAACCTAATAACAGCCTAAGAATATGGGGAGGGAGGAATGGGTGGAGGGAGGGGGATTGGAGGGATCACTTCTGAGGTTTATCTTACAAAGGTACAAGTGAATCTTTCTAAGAGCAGAATGTGAACATTTTAAAATAATAACTAAGAAAATGACATGAAGGCTGTGTTAACCAGTTTGATGGAAGTGTTTTGGATTGTGCATGAAAACCTCACACTGTACCCCAGAAGTGCATTAATGTACATAGTTACCACTCAATTAAAAAAAAAAAAGAGTAGAATGGATAGACTCAGCACCTGTGGCTCAAGTGGCTAAGGCACCAGCCACATACACCTAAGGTGGCTGGTTCTAATCTAGCCCCAGCCTGCCAAACAACAATGACGGCTGCAACCAAAAACTACCCGGGCATTGTGGCGGGTGCCTGTAGTCCCAGCTACTTGGGAGGCAGAGACAGGAGACTCGCTTGAGCCCAGGAGTTGGAGGTTGCTGTGAGCTGTGATGCCATGGCACTCTACCCAAGGGGACAGCTTGAGGCTCTGTCTCAAAAAAAAAAGAGTAGAGTGGATAAATACCTCATGATATTCACAATTTATGGAATAGTGCACAGCAATAAAAGTGATCTTGAATGACATGTAAGGGTATGGATGACATTTGCACAGCCAAACAGGAAAGATCACAGACCATATGATTGCACAGATACAAAACAGGCAAAAGATCATGTGTATGTTCGTGTTGCTGGAAAAGACTGGCTCTTGTTGGAAGGGGTGGCACACACAGTAACCAGAGGCTGTCATCGGGAGTTTCTGAAGCTCTTGATCTGGGAGCTGGGAATATGGGTGTGTTCAGTTTGTAAAATGTCATTTACCCATTTACTTATATATATGGCAAAGTACACGTGCTATGAAAAAGAGTTTTAAAATGTATAGAGGGCATTCTGATGGCTCGAAGGGATAGTAATAACTAGAAAAGTCTAAACGACCTAACTCCTGAACCTGAGTTTCCAAATCCACAGTATGTCATAGTACTGGGGGGAGGAATTGAATAAAATTAAAGTATCTGAAAGCATCCAACTCATAGTGTGTTCTCAGTGAAAGGTGACATAATCTTACCCTGCTGTCGGGATTGTTTGTACTTTGATTAACATGAACATGGTGTTAACATTGGAGATGGGATTTTTTTTGGTCAAAAATCATCTTTAAGGCAACTTCTCTTCCTCAATACTCATAACAGAATTATGCATACAACAGGGATACTCAAGCAACACTGATTAGTCTATTAATTGAAAATACATACTTTAAAAAGAATTTAGAGTTTGCGAAGAAAATTATTCACACTGGGTGAGGTAGCTCATACCTATGATCCCAGCGCTTTGGGAGGGAAAGGTAGGAATGTAGCTTCAGGCCAGAAGTTTAAGACCAGCCTGGGCAATCAAAGCCAGACTCCATCTCTACAAAAAAGGTAAAAACTAGCCAGGTTTGGTAGCATGCACCAGTAGTCCCAGCTACCCAGGAGACTGAGCCAAGAGGATCGTTTGAGCCCAGGAGTCAGAGGTTATTGGGGGCTGTGATGAAACGACTCAACTAAATTCAAGACGGGGGGACAGCGGAGGAGGGTCAGTGGGAACAATGTTCAAACGTATGACGTGTGTGGGACATTCCTGGGTGGAAGACACAACCAGAACTTGGGCTTCACCTTACAATGCAAACAATGTAACCTACTTGTATGTCCCTTCAAATTAATGTGAAATGTAAAGAAATCCACGCTTTTGAAATCTCAAATGATTGTGAAATTTAGATTAAATGATATTTCATATCGTGAGGGATGTAAAAACAGTTTTTTAAAAAAACTAAATGAATGTCCACCCCTGCAGAAAAAGCTAAAAAAGCTTCAAAACAGGGGTGGTGCCTGTGGCTCAAGAAGGTAGGGTGCCGGCCCCAAATGCCGGAGGTGGCGGGTTCAAACCCAGCCCGGGCCAAAAAAAAAGCAAAAAAAAAAATGCTTCAAAAGAAAAATTTGGATGGGGGGGAAATTATTCTAGAATTTGTTAACTTGTGGGGAAGGACAGAACAGCACAGAGACCCCCTAGTCACAGGCCTAGAGGAGGAAGCCCCTGTCTTGTCCCCCACTCCTAAGTCAGGGCCTCCCTCCCTGAGTAAAAGCCCTGCTGTCTAGGATCTATGCATAATTTATTTTAATCATCTTGACTGAAAATGTGGAAAATAGATATCAGGGGCTGAGCCTGTGGCTTAGTGGATAGGATACCAGCTCCATATACCGAGGGTGGCAGGTATGAACCCCGCCCTGGCCAAATTGCAAACAAACAAACAAAAAGAAAGAAAAGAAAAGAAAATAGACATTAGCAGCAGTTTCCTCACGCCTCACTTTATTATTGTGCTTATGAATTATTCTATTGTAATTATCTTCAAGGTCTTTTGAGACCTTTCCAGCAAATTTTCTCTATTCCAAGTTCTTAAAATCCATGACGACTTAGGGCAGGTGCACTGCAGCGCGGGCCCGTCTTCTCCTGTCAGTCAGGGCGGGTGCCTTTGCCTTCCCACTGCCCCGGTGACCCCAGGCTGTAGGTCTCCACACTGCCTTCCACAGCTTCTGCCCCCACTTTTCTCTTTGCTGTTTCTGATCTTTGCAGGGAGATTGTACTTTACACACCGTTTCAACAAGCTGAGCCTCTAAGTTAATTGGCCGTAGGCTTCTCATGGTTAGCGCTTCCAGTTTAATGCAATCAATTTTTGTTTGTTTGACATCATCTTTGGCAGCTCAGGAAACTTTACACCTTCTTCTGGACTCTCAATTGAACTAAGGCGAGTCTACATATAGCTTGGCAGGTGAGGCATTACTAAAGCACTTTATTTAAAATTTTAATAATCTCAAAACTGCCTTTGAATAATTTGTTTTACAGACAGGATCTTGCTCTGACACCCAGGCTGGAGGACTTTTGCTCTAGACTAGTTGCCTCATTACTCTGAGCTGTTTGGTTACTTAACCTCAAAGGATGACCCCACCCACCCACCCACCCGGATCTGGCCCTGAAGTCCCAGGGCAGTCCTGACACACCGCTGGTGCCTGCCCTTCAGGGGAATGCTGGCCGCCCTGAGATTCTTAGCAGCTTCCCCTTGAGGATTTCAAAGCTAAGCAAAGCACTGTCACATGACTTTCCATCTCTCTATGCCTCGGGTAGCTGTCACTGTGGATGAAGTGGAGGAGAAGCCACCAAGCTATGCGCATGCGCCTCACGGGTGTGAGCACTGCCACCCCTCACTGCGCGGTCCCGCCCGGCTCCCCCGGGAAAGCTGGTGCCTGTGGCACAGTCGCGGGGTCCATCTACGGTCCTGCCTTTCCCTTACAGTTCCACAAGCACTCTGGGGCCTCCCACGCATCACCTGGCTTTTCCCTCCACAACCCATGGCACATGCCTGTCCCTTGAGGAACGTCCTGTCCCCTCCCTGCCTTTCCATGTCCTGCTGAGGCTCCAGACCCAGCTAAAGCCCCGCAACCTTGTCACACCTCTCAGCGCACAGTACCTGGAGCAGAAGCGCCCTGTCTGCCAGTGACGGCATCAGCCTGTGCACTCCGCAGGCCGGCAGGAGGCGCTGCTGCTGCTCGGTCCTGGTGGGGATCAGCACCGTTCTGGCCAAGAGGTGAGACAGGGATAGACTGACGGCATTGGAAACTGTGGATGGCCTGGGGGTCCCCTGTGATGCAAAAGTCATGGCAAAGCCACCAGAGGGAGCTTCAGTGCTAGTCCAAAGATGGTGAGTCCCTCCAGGAGTACTGGGTTTCAGGAACAGGGCAGCAGCCAAGTCCAAGCCCTGCTAGTACCAATTTGGATGTGTTATTAAAAATAAGCCCATTTTCCTCATAAAATAGTTAGGCACCGGATTAAAATAGTTAAGTCTAGGGTCATTGTGAGAATAAGCAAAGAAATGAATGGAGCCCATCGGGGCATTCAGACTCCGTTTGTCAGGGGTTACTGCCAGATGATAGACCGTGGCGTCCTGTGCAGAGGTTGAAAGGTCTAGCTCTGAACTCAATCTCAAAATGCACTTGATAAGAAAAGACAATATTTTAAACATAGACAGCTTACTTCGTAAAATGACGTTTTTGAGGGTGGGCCTAGAGTGTAAATGTCTGGTGAATACCGCCATGCCCTCCTGCAAGGCCCCTGACTTCATCACACACTGCCATGTGGCTGAGTCAATCCAGCACTCCCCTGGTCCTTTCCTTCCCAGGACGAAAGGGGTCTGGAAGGAAAAAGGAGAGCTGAGGGCCAGGAAGAAAGAAAAGCAAGGCGGGGGGTGGGGGGGGCAATAACGATTCTTACCCTTTTTAGTACTACATCAGCCCCCCCCCCCAAACATTGACATAATGAGATGCTTTTGTTCTATTTCAAAATAGTAAATCTAACTTAATGGAGAAAAACAAGGCATGTAATTAATTAATATTTTACTGTTAATAGCATAGGAAAAATTCAATATGGAACCCCGGAGCAAGAAAAATCTATTTACAATGAATGGCACAGAAGTGCCAAATCCCAAGTCTTCAGTAAATACATCCTTTTGGTAGTGAATTAATACATGAACCTGCAACATGGGTAGTTTGTCAGACCAGCTTTACAAATCACTATTAATGTAAGTTACCAACTTGCTATCTAAAGTAACAAAACCCATAGACTTTGAAAAAATATGTGGCAAGGCCGCATGAGCTGTTTAATGGCTTGACTGGTATTTCCTGGAGGTATTAGGTTCTTTTCCTTTTCCCACTATCACATTAGACAAAGAGACAAGATCCTTGAACATTCACAAAATTATTTTATTGGCTATTTTGAGAGTCCCTGTGCATTTCAATCCCTGACGTCCAAGATTCAAAACCTTGTGAGCCAGTTAGAAACCCCTGCTACCAGTCCAGCCCCAACCAAATGACCAGGCAGACACCCATCAGACGTGAAAGTCAATTTTTCAGGAAGATCTGGCTTTCCCCTTGGGGTCTTGCATTTTAGCTACTAGAGGTCTTTAATTCCTTACCTAACATTCCACAATCTAAAAAGTTCTGTAAACAATATATTTTCACAACCCAGTAGCATAATCATTTGCCAGCATAATTTGACCACTTAGGGGATTCTTACAGACTTTATCTATTCTGGGTAGTCTACATTTTGTTGCAGAAATATATATATATATGCTAATTTATACAGTCTCAGACTCTGTCAATGGAGTTCCAAAACATATAGAATGTGCAACATTCTTTCTAAAATTCTAAAAATTTAGGCTTTGAAAAAACATCCGCCTCCCAGAAACATAAGGAATCCCAAGCATGTGCCCAACTTTGCTGGGAGCCAGCAAAGTTTTGTGGGTCCTATCACCACAGTTCTCTAGTCTTTCAGGAAAATAAGAACATCTGGAACATTCTGTGTAGCATGGAAAGAAGACATAGCTCTCAGAATAAGATCCTCTACCGAGGGTGACATAGTAAGATTCTCTCTTTAAAAAAAAAAAAAAAAAAAAAAAAAAAATCCTCCAGATCCTCCTTATGGGAATTTTCTTTGTGGAAGATAATATTTCTGCCGACAACTCTGGATAGTTTGTCAAATAATGAATAAATATTTTTCCTCTAAGGTGATTCCTTTCCATTAAAAGCATCTGACATTGTCTTTTATGAAGGAAAAAAGAATTGGAGAAGGCAAGCCTCTTAGCATGAGGGCTACATATAACAAGTACTGGTTGCTTCCCAATCCAGCAACATTAACAATTTATCGTATTTAGAAACGGATTCCCTGGATGCAGACTTTATAGACACTTACATCCACAGAAAAGTCGGGGGTGGGGAGGACTTAACTTGGGCTATGCTATTTAAGGAGAACAGAATTTGCCCAAGAACACGATGTTCCGAGTTTTGTTGTGCCTGATGATGTAAATGAATGGGTGGTCGGCATTGAACTCATCCTTGTGCTGCAGGATACGGGACCCTGGCACCTCAATGGACTCCCCACCATCTTCAGTGATTTCTAAGCACACTCTGTGAATAACATTTGACAGGGCCACTCCCTGGGTCTCTGACATGCCAGAGAAATCAGATGTCTCCTGGTTAAAGACATTTTTCAGCCCTAGGTTTTCCAGTCTAGCCTTGGGGTCAATACTCTTTTCCACCTTAAATTTTGGAATGGAGAGTTTGACTTTGGTGTTGGCCATGGTGCTGGGATTCACCCACTGCAACAGCGACTCTGAGCTGAGTTGCTTTTCAATCTGAAGAACAAAAAGGAAGAAAAGATCATTTTTACTTACCTCTAATGGTAAAGATCTTGTTTGACTAAAAGCATAAAATTTTATAAGAAGCCTAGTGTTGAAGCAACCTGGATAGACTACCCAGCTTTGTTCCCTTCACCCTACAACAATGCTCCCTTGGCACTGAAATTTGTGAGGGCAGGGGTTTTGTTTTATTTTGTCTTAAGTTATAGAGTAGCTTTAAAGAAACAAATGTAGGGATTATGATGCTGTATACACAATAATGAGAAGAACATAACATTAGAAAAGTTTTTATACATATTCTTGAATGCTTGTTAAAGTTATGTACTAGATATGGCATCAAATTTGATAAATTAAAGCTAAAGTTATCCTTTTTTTAAATGGGAACTCGAACTCTCTGAGTCATTCTTTATGATCACAGGTGGTGAATGCGTGTATTTCGGCTGGTTTAAACAATGAGATATATGCAATGGAAGCATAAAATCACTGAGTCATAACATTCTTCATCAAGCAAATCTCAGATTTCTCCTTGGCCTCACACTCTCCCCACTAGTTAGAGGAGAAACACATGTACAACCTAGAACTATTGTCTTGGAGCAACAGTACCCCAGCATTACTCATATGAAACCTCTAAAAATCAGGACCACAGCAAGGTCAAAAGCTGGGCTGTCTGTTTTTTTGTTTGTTTTTGTTTTTGTAGGGGAGAGAACCTTTGTACGCTCTTGCTACTCTATTATAATTACTTTTCAGTGGGTATTGTTTGAAGTTTTGGACAAATTATTAGGATGAAAAGATTGTCGTAAGTCACCCTAGTATTTGAACCAACAGGTACACATATTCCCTGTTTCAATTTACCACCCACGAGTGGGAGGAAGAGAAAAATACAATCGTAACTCAAAAAGGCTACATAAAAGGAAACAAATATTGTCCTTCTGTGGCATACATCTTATGGGATGGACCGTGCCACTCAATCCACTTGCTGAAGTCCGAAGTGAAGTGCCTCACAATGTGACATTGTCTTGGAAATAGGATCATTGCAGATGTAACTGGTGAAGATCATCAGAGGGTGGGCCCTAACCCAATATTACTGGTGCCCTTAGAGAAGGGGGATGAGGACACAGAACCAGATGTGCACACGGGGAGAACGCCACCTGAGGCCCCAGGCAGAGATCAAGGGGAGCATTTACAGGCCTGGGGACACCAAAGAGTACCAGCAACCTCCAGAAGTCAGGGGAGATTGCCCCTCACAGCCCTCAAAGGGGAGTAGCCCTGCTGATACCCTGATCTTGGATTTGCAGCCTCCAGAACTGAGAGAAGATAAATTTCTGTTGTTTCGGCTACCTAATTCGTGGCACTTTGTTATGGCAGCCCCAACAAATGATACAATATGTATTCTTAAATATTCCTTTCTGAAACTCAAAAGATCATTTTCTGTAGTTCTGTACTGTAAAAAGAAAAAAAGCTGGCGCTCATTTAAGGGTATTTTAGTAAGTTAAGGTCAAATCCAAAACAGCTTAATAGTGGTTCATAGATTAAGGCATGAGGCTGAGTTTAAAAAGAGAGAGAATAAAAGCCAGAGAAGGGATAAGGACAGGAATTCAGTTAAGGAAGTGATGGATAAAACAGAATGACAACTAAAGCTAAGACAGACTGTCCCCTGGAAAGTCAACAAGTAACTGAGGGCAGACTGGAAATCTAGCAAGTGATCCCTGGCGCTTCAGACAGCCTCGTCTTCCTTGCTGGCTAAGGGCTAAGGCCCAGGTGTGGGGAGCAAGAAGGGAAGCCAGGGAGGGCACCTGCCGGAGAGCCCCAGGCAGCAGAGGGGATGCCTAAACTCCATTCACCAGCAGATCAAACCACTACTTTTATTTAAACTTTATGCCTTAATAGTCTGTATAAATATAAATATAAATATATTAAATATATAAATATAATAAATATATTATAAATATAAATATATATTATAAAGTATAGTATAATAGAATCCGTATAACATAAAAATTTGAAGAATAAAATCTCTATTTATGTGTATTCATTGATACCTTGTAAGTGCCAAATAAATGTTAGATGTTTTTAATACTAAGGAGTAAAGGCCCCAGAAGGACCAAGGAACTCTTGGAGGTCACTGAGCCAGTGGCAGTGGCAGTAAGGCAGGGCTGTACCCACTTGTCACATCCACAAGCAGCTCTGTCCATGCATCACCTTGCCATGGGGTGGGGGGGAGGGGGGATGCACCTTTGTGTAAACACCTGCCTCCTCCTTACCTTCTCCAAGCCTGTTGACTCGTCCTCTATGTCCTTGGGTAGTATGATGAGCATGCTGAGATGCTTATTTTCAAAAGGGAGATCTACGATAATAGCATTGATACTGTCGATGTTACCCATGAAGAACGTGGCCTCCAGATTCATCATTTGCACTGGTTTGGTGTCTGTCTGTGAAAGGAAAGATTTGGACTGCTTACTTTTCAATTTACACAAGCACAAATATATACACACATATACACACATATGTACACATACGCATATAGATGCAACCATATGTAATATGTATTTACAATACAATACATAATACATATAGATACAAATTTGTTCTTGTTATAGTGTCGAACAGTCATGGCTCCCATCCACTGGGATCCAAACTGTACTATACAACCAAAACCTCAGAGACTGTCCTGTGAAAAGTTTATGACTTACCTTTTAGAAAGTTCATGCCCTTTATAATCCCATGTGTTATACATTACAGGAACTCTATGCAATATGACAGGGTGTCTCAAAAGCCACCATACATAGGGGACAAAATGAGAGATTATCATTAAATTACCTTTATTTTAAAAATATTCTTTACAAAATTTTAGAAAATACTCTCAACGTGTTGGCCAACTGTTTCTACCCCCACACAAAGCCTTCCCTCCTGGCCATGGGGAACACTTGCCAAGATATCCTTTGTTATGTGATTTTCCTACCTATGGAGACTTTTGGAACACCCTGTATATTACATAGATAAAACGCTGAAAATAAGGTGGTATGGCTGAAAACACAGGCAAAGTCGAAGTTAGTCTTTATAGATGCCTAGAATCATGAGATCTTTAAACCATCCCTGGGGAAGCTAACTTGAAAGTAAATTCCACTGCACATCTGCGTGGGCATTTATACGGCTCTTCCAAACAGAACACCTAATTTTTAAAACTCGCCCGCGGCAGGACCACACCATATTTGTTTTGACCTCTCTGTCAGTCTTTAGCTTGAATCCCCCACTCCTCCCAGGACTGGTACTTCATCTGCCTGAGCAGATGAAGACACTCTGGATTGGAAATAAGAACCTTGAGTTTTAGCCCCAAATGTGACATAAACAGATGCTATGACCCTGAACATGTCATTTAACCTCTCTGGGCCTCAGTATCTTTCTCAGTGGAATGAGAAAATTGGTAAATTCAGAATAATGGTTACCACTTGGGAGGAAGAACGAGAACGAGGATGGGGTGGGGGACACCGCCAAGGCAGCAACTGTCCTCATATTTTTTCTTTTAGATGTCTGAAATTAATGAGGCAAAATATTAAGTTTACAAAGTCGGCTGATAGATTGTAATCTGTCTTATTATTCTCTGTAATTTTCTGAGGGTTGGAACTTTTCATGATTTTAAAAAATGAGAATATTTTAAAATTTTTATTTCTCAGCTCCTTTGAGCTCCGCTGTAGGCCCTACAACAGACCCATGAAAGGGCCTTACTGCCCAGGACTTTACCTACAGGTGCCACCCAGGCCTTTCCTTCTCTCTGCCCCCATTACTATCTCACCTCTTGTCTTTGCTCCAGAGGTTACTGACTGACTGAAGGCAAATTCATTCATATAAGAAGTAAAAATTAAGCCGGGCACAGTGGCAGGGGTGCCTGTAGTCCCAGCAACTCAAGCAGCTGAGGCAAGAGGATGGCTCAAGCCCAAGAGTTTGAGGTTGCTCTGAGCTATGACACCACGGCACTCTACCCAGAGTGACAGAGTAAAACTCTGTCTCAAAAAAAGAAAAGAAAAAGTAAAAGACTGATCTAAATTGTATGTAATTTATTACCTTGATATAAACTTCCCATGAGATTTCTGCCTGTCCACTAAATCTCTTTGGGGGGAAATGTCAAGCTTCGTATCAGGCCTGTGAGGACAGCACTGCGGGAAAACTTTCATCTGGGATCTTCCAACAGCAATCTGAACCTTAACCTTACTTATTTTACTTTTTTACCTGCCTCTACCTGAACACTTGCCACAGAGTTAGAAATATTTATTTAGGTGATTGTCTTTCCACTCGTCCCCCCCCCAACTAGAACATAGTCAAAGCAGAATCCCTGTCTTATTTTCTGGGTATGTCCCAGCTCACTAAATATTTGGCCGCTAAATCATTTTAGATTTTAAGTCTATGTATCACCAGAAGTAGAATATGGTAAACAAAACATGTTCCTTTTGAAATCAACTGATAATTCTTGCTGAGCCACATTCCCTCCCCCTAAAGAAAGATACTATCTAAACATATATTCATCCTAAAGAAATTTGTCTAGAAATCCCATCAAGTTTGATTGCTAACAGGTTCTGGATTTACTCCTGTAGCTCCCAAAAAGTATCATCAGTTTTACTTATTACTGCTGAATACGGGTACAATAATTTATTTTCTGAAACACAAGTCAAGACACCTCTTCTGAAACCAGGGCCAAAGAAAGACTATATATCCCAGAAAATAGAGTACCATTGCTTCTCAGCCTTTTGGCTAAAATCAAGTGTAGAAAAATACAGTACCGTATATATACAAATATATGGAAATACATTTTGTCAGGACAGATACTATACTAAATATATATCTTTTTTAAAATTTTCTCTATACAGGTACATGTGTTTATTTGGTTTCCACTTTTTGCCTTCACAACCTTAAAGAGGCTTAAAATTTAATAACAGTAACGATGTTTAAGATGAGGACTAGAAACAAAAACCTCGTAAAGAATGAACAAAGATAAATACATTCAGAAAAGAAACCAGATGATTGCTGCAATGAAATAATGAGCAATAATAATAATGCAAAAAAGTAACATTCACATTGTCAGATAAAAGTATGTCTATCACAGAATGCTTTGGCTCTGATATATATCTTTTGACTCTAAATATATGTCTTAATATAACTTAAATATAAATATAATATTAACTTCCCTAATTTAACCTAACCCTTAAAGGATACACCACAGGACATGGGAAAATGTTTAGTGATATGAAAGGATTCAACAAAAGTAATAACATCTGCAAGCAAAAAGAGGGTGTGTCCCCCCACATGCTTGGGTAGCACTTTATTGCTTTATTAAATGGAACACTGAGAGATCAATGACATTTCAAATCCTTATTACTTCTGTTCATAGAGTCTGAGTTTCTAGGATCTGATACAACATAACTTTATGATTTAATAACAAGAATAAAAGAATAGCCCACATCCTTCCTCCCTTCTCAAAGACACTCATTAACACCTTATTAAAAGCAAAAACTACAAAGACACAAAAGTCCATGTTCTACTCAGTGACTAGTGCAATATTTTCATGATGTTCCTTCCAAGCTGGCCTTAGGGCCTTGAGAAGAGGCCCTGTTAACATGTTTCAGGTTTCATTTAAACACAGTCAGGCCGCCTATGCCAGCCCAGCCAAGGGTAGAGAGCCAACCACCAGTCAAATGGCAAGAAAGGCCGCCAGGACACCATCAGGGCTGCTGGGGCCAACACCCCTCCCCAACTCACAGCAGAAACTGTATAAAGTCACATTTCATGTCAGCTCCAGATAAAAGCCATGCTTGAAACTCAAAGACGGGTGTGTGAAAAACACAAAGTCTAAAGAGTCTAAGGTTGTGTCCCTAGAATCTCAGCCACACCTCTTGTGTACAAGGTCAGTCCTGTCCCTACAGTCAGCATTGAGGAGACCACTGCCACTAGGAAGCTAAGCTCAGGACAAGGAAGTAGGAGGCCTTCCTGGCTCCCCACTCCAACACCAACATTCTGGGTATTTTGAATAAGTAGCAATAACAGTTGTTATTCTGTTCAGGTGATAATGCCCAACAGACTTTGCATAGGGACCCCTAGTAGCACCAAAGGCCAAACAGCTTTTGTCTGCTGACCCTTAGGAATTGATTGATCACTCAGCAAATTTGCTGAGCATGTATTGTTATGTCAGAGACATGGGCAGGAGTTGCAGGCACTAAGATATATAAGCCATTGTCCCTGCCCTTAAAAAGCCCCTGCACTAGTGGAGATCTAGGTTAAGTAAAAAGTTAGATTTCACTGTGGAAAACACAGTCAGGCAAGGGAGTATGAATAAAAACTCCATGGAAATAAATAAAAGAGTAATAGAAGCCAGCTAACCCAAGTATAAATTGCATCTTGGAGGGCTTTTCCTCCTGAGTTTTAGCATTAAGAAGGTGCTACTATTGACATATTTGGCAAAAACAAAAGTGACTGATGCTAGGTACTCAAGGTGCTGGGAGAAACATGAAATCTAAAACTGATGCAGAGAAACTAAAAGGTCAATAATCTGCCTTCAAGTTTTGTGCTAACTGAAGTATTTCTTTGAGTCTGGATTCTTAACACAAGTCCGATCCCACCAAATGAGACCGCATCCCATCATCATGTCAATTCCTCAGTTTTCCTGTTCTCTAAGGAGATGAGTCAAATATCCAGGCTCATTTTGGTTTCATTTACAAAAGAAATACTTTATCTGTTTCTATTAATTATTTTTGACATATTTACCTCACTAGTATTAATGAGATTGGCCTGCAATCCAGGCTTCTGATTCTTCCCCAAAATCACTTCCCCGTTGTTCTTTTTTTTTTTTTTACAACCAACAAATGTCTCAAAGCATCTTATAAATTATAAATTAAAATACCAGAACTTCTATTTCACTATCCATGGGTGAGAAATTGAGATCAGGAAGAAGTCAATCAATCAGGAACAAGATTTACAAATGGTCAAGTTTCCATGATAATCCAAAGACCTCTCACAGAGAGGGTTGGAACTGTCTTGCTGAAGTTCCCAAATACTTGTAGCTATTTTCTACCTGATGATTTTGCTTTCCCCACTAGGTCGTAAGTTCTATAAAGTTTCACTCAGGCCTCTGAAGACATTCTAGAAAGAAGTGAAAGAGGGTCTCTGGATTATAGTTCTCTTTCCATCTCTTGCCACCCAGCTGTTCATCCCAGGAAAGGCACCTCCTATTCCTCCAGATCCCTCATTGGAATGAGCCCTTATGCCCCCTCTGTTGCTATTATTTTTCACATCTATAATTTGGATCCTTTTACTACCCCATGCTGCCTCATATACCTTGTTGACTCTGAAAGGACGTTCTTTTGTTTCCGATTCAGGAAATTTCTTCATCCACTTTCCAACAAAGTAGGCAGCATTAACCATGAGGATTTTAGTCTGGTCATTCACACTATTGTCAGCTAAAATGCTCTCAAAGTGGCCTGCAAGGATTTTAGAAAAACACAAATAGCAGAGTTATTATTCCAAACTACATCTGATATTTGCAGGCATATTTTTTTTCTCTGAGTATTTACCACTTTCTAGTATCATATCCTTTAAAGTCTGGGGTCCCAGAGCATTTAATTGTAGAAGGACTCTTTTCCTTTCTTCTACCTTGGATTTAACAGAGAGGTCAGGGAAGAAGAGTGGAGAGAAAAAAAAAGACAAGAACTAAGAAGAAAATCCCAGTTATCACATTTAAATGTCTATTCTGTGTCAGGCAATATGCAAGGTACTTGATACATATGATATCACATGTGTATTGGTCCCTACTTTATAGATGAGCAAGCTGAGACTCATCGGTGATGTTAAGTCACTGGCCTAAGATGACATACAAGCAAAGGGAAGTTCAGATTCAAAGCCAGGGCTTTCTGACTCCATAGCCTGAGCTCTTGAATGAAAATGCATAATCATTGGCTTTACATCTGGTCCTGTGCTCAACATTTTCCCATATATTATCTCATTTTTCCACAACAGTCCTATAAGGCAAAGATTATTATCCCCATTTTATACTAGTAGACTGAGGCTTAGAAAGACCAAGTGGCTGTCCTAGTTCACTCAGCTGGAAAGTATGTGTGAAGGCCCTCTCCTTCACCCCATAGCCATCCACCCACTTCCCCAGCTGCACTCCTTGCAGGCAGGCTGTGTGCCTCAATATCGCCTGAAATCACTATGAGACTCAAACATAACTAATTATTATAGAGCTCAAATCCCCAGTAGCCAAAATAGTTCAAGGGTGATAATATCTTAATAAAAAGAACTTCTTGCAATTGAACAGCATGTGAATTTTTTACAAAATGTTTTCATTTACCTAATTTCTGATTTTCACATCAATGTCCAGGGTCCACTTCAACAGTTCTGTGACCTCTGTATGAAGGGCCATATGTTCGACTTAATATTCAGCTATCACCATCTTAAAATTCTTATTAAATTTTTAAATAAGGGACCATGCATTTTCAGTTTTACGCTGAACCACACAAATTATTTAGTTGGTCTTTCCAAGGCTCAATGAAGTGTTAAAGCTCTGTCAGTGTCATTGAAGAAACTGGAAGAGCAAAGATGGATGGAAGCCAGTCACTAACACAGCTTCAACTTAAAACCTGAGCATCTAACCTCAAATTCACAAGGCTTTTCACAAAATTACTTCCCCTTAGCTCAGCACCCGTAGCACAGTGGTTACGGCGCCAGCCACATACACCGAGAGTGGCAGGTTCAAACCTGGTCCCAGCCAGCTAAACAACTGCAACAAAAAAACAGCTGGGCATTGTGGCAGGTGCCTATAGTCACAGCTACTTGGGAGTCTGAGGCAAGAGAATCGCTTAAGCCCAGTAGTTTGAGGTTGCTGGGAGCTGTGATGCCACAGTACTCTACTGAGGACGACATTGTGATCACCATTAAGATGGTGAAATAAAAGCCCCTTTGAGAGAAAATACAATTTAGAAATTCTGAAAGCAAACCTATTTCGCAGCGATTTAAACAGGTGCTGCTTTTTGCATTTAATTTTTTACATTGTGCTTAACCTGATGTTACTTATACCAAAGCTTCTTCTTTACATATGAAACCAAAGAAACTTCAAATGAAGTATATTTTTATATATGATATGTATGTATGCATGTGCGTGTGCTCACATGTGTGTATCTACGGGTACCATTTGTTGGTTTACATTACCTAATATGATCCTCACAGCAACCTGGTAAAAATTAGATCACGTACTATATGGCCCATGTTACAGTAAGTTGAGGCTCCATTTGCAAATGTAATTGCAATGCAGTTATAATATAATACAGTTAATAAATCGCTGTCCTTGGATTTGAATCTAGATTTAGGTGACCAGACATCCCCTTTTGGCAGGACAGTCCCAATTTCTAACAATTTGTCCAGTGTCCTACTGCGTTTTAAAAAAAGTCCCGATTTTTGGAAAGAATGCACGGCAAGCTAGGGAACAGGACAAGGGGAAGGGAATATAGGGTTTTCGGCTGCTGAAAGGTTAATGTAACTCCATTTGGGAATGAAGAGGTTAATATAACTTCATTTGGAAATGAAAAGGCTAATGTAAACTCTCTACTCCCTCCTGGGCAAGGTCACCCAGGTGGAATCCCTATCAGAAGGATACTGGCTCCCTCCCTCATTTCTAGGCAAGGACAATGAGCTCAGAAGGAGCCAAACTGTCTGGAACAAACAAGCAGCACCCCCCACCCCCAGTGTAAGGTGACCAGACTTCCCGCTTTTGACGGGACAGTCCCAATTTTTAATAATTTGTCCCACTTCTTGCAGCATTTTTTAAAAGTCCCAATTTTTGGAAAGAATGCATGACAAGCTAGGGAACGTGGGAGAATAGGAAGGTAATATACGGTTTTTGGCTGCCATGTGGCTATTTCACCAGGATATGAGTTTTATGTTATTTTTTTAATTTTATAATGTTAAACTTTAATAATAACAAATCAGTTCTTTATCAAGAACTGCTTATCAAAGTTTGCATTGTCGTCAGGCCCCACCCCCCAACCCTGCCCCCGTCAGTGGTGTCCCGCTTTACCAATGTTAAAATCTGGTCACCTTAATCTAGATGCTGAGTGAATCCACAGTGTTTTGTATGACCTCACTGCAGTTACCGCCCTGAGAGACCCCTCCCCTCCTGAATCAGCCCCTGGGCGGCATGTGCCAGCGCGGGTCATTCTCACGGGAAGTGAGTCTCCCTTGCCCCGGAAGTGCATCTCCCTCTGGAGCGCCCCCCCCCCCATTGCCCATGCGCTTCTCGCCTTCGTGAGTAGGTGCTTTTTCCCAGTGAGTCCTTCCCTATACAGCTATAATTATATCCCTTGGGGAGGGGGACATAGTGACTGATTAAACTCAAAATTCTCTTAGCTTTAATTCCTTTCTAGTAAGAAAGACGACTCACTGGGAATTTTAACAGAGGGAGGAGGCGTGGAGAAAAAGACGCGGCGGGAAGCGCCGTCTGCCTGATCTAGAAGCGGACTGGAGGTGCTGTGAGAGCAGCGACCAGCTGGGGGAGCTGTGGCGCTGAAGACAAGCTTGCGCTGAGGACAAGCTTGCACTGAGATTTATTTTGTTTTTTCTGTGGCTGGAAGTTTGCCTAGGACCCCATGTCCTTTTTTCCATCATAAATTTGTAGAATTTTTCGAGGAAGCGTCGTTGGGGATCATAAAGTCTAGTCCCTCCGTTTCCAAATTTTAAAACCGGCTGTATGATATGCCCAAAGTCAGACGTTGTTAAAGGCACAGCTGGGACTCCCCTAGGGTATGTGGCAAGTCGAGGGAGATCAAGGCCAATGGAACTAAAACCAAAGCGCCAGCAGTTACTGCCAAGTGGAGAGATGATGCAAGAAATACCCAGAAATCCAAGTTGTTGACATGACTTGACAGGACAAGAATCTAGTTTGTGTACAAAAATATTAAGGAATCCTCCAGATGTTCATTTCTTTAATGCTTGGAGCAAGGATTCATAGAAAGTAGTTTCTGTATACTTAGAGATTTATAGCAGAACAAGTGAAGGGTACTTGCCATCTGTGAGATCCTTAACTGAGTTGTTGATCTGACCTTTCGTTTCTTCCAATTTATCTTTGAAGTCTACTATTTCCAATTCTTTTGCATAGGGTCTCTTAGTACAGCTGATGAACTCCTGAAAAACATACAGTTCATAAAATCACAAAGTACCTGAAGTCTATAGTAAAGCTATTGCATTGTCATACCATTCTAGAAAAAGGATTCTTTCTCTTGGGGTGGGGGGGATTTTTTTTTAATTTCAGATTAATATGAGGGTACAAATGATTAGATTACAATGTTAGCATTTGGGGAGCTAAGTCTCTGTTATAGTTGTTCTGCACACCCAGGAGGTGTGCCACAAAAAGTTTCTTAAACACCTATTCCCATGGATCAATATGAATTGAAACCTCATGTAGAAGTCAGTGGATTTTCTTTGTATAGAACTTTTTTTTTGCAATTATAAGACAATTCCAATTATTAAATGCTTCCACCAATTTAGTATCTGCTCTGGGGAAAACAAACAATGTGTTAAATATACCCAATTATAATATGGACTCCAATATCAGAAACATTAAAATGTTCTATATATATTTTCACATATATGTTAGGATAGAAAAAATGTGCAGAAAAGAGAACTATGAGCAGAAAACTCTTATCCTCCCTGAAATAAATAAGTATTCTACAGGCTCTTGCTACTCAAGAGAAGCACTACAGTATCACCTGAGACCTTGAGAAGAATGAAGAGCCTCAGGCGCCAGCCCAGGTCTGCTAAATCAGAATGTGCAGTTTAAGAAAACTTGCAGGTGTTTTATCTACGCATTAAAGTTAGGAAACACGGTGCTATAGAGAACAGAGCAGTGGTTCTAAGACTTAATACTTGGTAAAAGTACAAAACCCTAAGTCCCATCTCCACTGACCTTGATTTAAGAACTCTGAGGCCAAGAATTTGCCCTTTTAACCCCCAGGTAGTTCTGATGCAGGTGGTCCTACACAGACCACACTTGTTTAGACTGTTAGCTGGTAAATTTGCAGATGTTAAACAACCAACAGGAGCCATAGAAAGCAGTCTTTAAAAAATATTTACAACTCCTGGCCTGGTTGAAATAATTCCAAATATTGAATGAAAGTTCAACAAAACTAAACATAACTTTAATAAATGTCATGTTAGTCATTTCACTTCTAAGCACAAGGCTCCTTGAGTTTCTTAAGAGAAGCTACCGCGTCAGCCAATTAACTTCAGTTAATTGCATACCAACCCTGGGCCTGACTGTTGCCATTAACTGAGAGATCGGGTGCTAGCTAAGAATATCAGAAAGCCTCAGCAAGCTGAAGGGCCTCCATTGTCCTCACTGCTAGCAACAAAAATGTATTAATCAGCGCCTTAAGGATCAGCCAGGGAGCTTTTAGAAATTTTCCATTTTCAGGCTCCAAATCATATCACAGGTTTTTTTTAGTTCCCCAGGTGATTGTTGGAACAAAAATGAGTGTGTATATATGTCCTTAAGCAACAATAACAAACTCATAACTTATCTGGTTACCCATGTCCTCAAAAGATCTCAAACAGAAAAACCAATACCTGCCACAGAAAGGTGTAAGATTGTGACTGAATCTTGAACTGGGAGTCTAGCTTTTAGATTTGGAAAGCTTGAAATTCTGGCAATCCCAACAGGAAGTAAATCAACTCTATATGACTAGAGGGAGACCCTCCATGTATTCTAGAATGTTGGTTATGTGTTACAAATTTTAAAAATATTGTAATATACTCTGGGGCCAAATGTAGGTAACACAGTGTTTTCTGTATCATTCCTTCAAGATATGGCTGATCTTAAATATACAAAGCTGCCTTGTGTAGACATCCATCTCACCACCTAGTAAAACAAACAAAACCAATTTGTGACTGATTAAAATTGTTTGATTCATAGCTGTTTTTCTTATTGATTTTGAGGAACATAAGAACATTGTGTGCCTAAACAAATTAGGTGGTGAGCTTAAAACATGATCCCAGGCCATATGCCCTAGAGAAAAAGAGTAAAATATTTAAATCATGAGCTGTCTTACACTCCTTGTCCAAATAAACAAGCAGATACATTTATTAGAGAGTCAATAACTACATTCTCCATTCTCTCAGAGGACACTAAAAGGAAAGGTAAGACTTATGAGTGTGTAAGAGGGAAGGGGAAGCCCACAGCTTCTCTATATTTTGAGCAAGAAGATGTGACTACAATTGATTCCCACTGTATTTGACCATTCCACGGAGTTTTACTTAACTTATCAGGCCTCAAATAATAAATGAACACTCTAGAAACTCACTGATAAAAGTTATAAGTCTAACAATGCAAAAGTGCTACTCTAGGTTTTAAAAAAATGTTAGATCATGCTAATTACTTTAAATAACTTACTGTTGAAGGATTCAGGGATTTGTCTACATAGAGCCGCTTGATTAGTTTCAGTGAGTAAAAGGAACTGAGTTTGTTGACATCCGATGTTATTGTTTGAAATCCAAAAGGCACATCTTTGACATTCTCAAAATGAAGAACCTGTTAAGAGAAAAATCCATTACCCAGAAAGCACTGCCTCTTCCCCCTGCAGTGGACACATAACAATAGACGGTCTCCTGGGGGGGGGGGCCTGCTAAGTCTCCCTGCTGAGTCGTTCCCATAAAGCAAGGCTTCTCGGCCTTGGCACTGTGGACATACTGGGCTTGAGAATCCTGGGTATTGCAGGGGGCTTGGCAGTATCCCTGACCTATAGATGCCAGTAGCACTCCGCCCCTTTCTTTTCTTTTTTTTTTTTTTTTTCAGTTTTTGGGCGGGGCTGGGTTTGAACCCGCCACCTCCGGCATATGGGGCTGGGGCCTTACTCCTTTGAGCCACGGGCGCCACCCAACTCCGCCCTTTTCTGTAGCAACCAAAAATGTCTCCAGACATTGCCAAATGTCCCCAGAATGGGAAGCAGAGGACAAAATTTTCCCAGTTGAGAAACAGGACCCCCAAAGATAGTTTTCCTGATTCACTAGAGGCAATATTTGTCCTTTCTTCAAAGTGATGCCCTTACTGCTCACACAAGAAAGATTTTCAAAGTTCAAAAAAGATGAAGCAGGTTGTAATTTCTATGCAAGTTTAATGCCAAGAGAGATAATCATTAGGCAGACATCAGATTCCAGGACGGAAGCAGCTCTAGGCAGATATCTTCTCCTTCTAAATGCTTCTGCAAGAGCCAGATGAACAGACACACCATGTATGGCAGGCAACCACAGCACATGCTGGGCTGCCCTGGGTGCCCTGCCTTTGAATTCCAGCTTTCGCCTACTAGAAATAGAGTCTTGTCCAACTCTTCAGAGCCTTCTTTTCCCCTCTGTAAAGTGGACTGAGATTACTAAATCCTGAGTTGTGATGAAGATTACGCTTTTTTATGTAAAATACCTAAAATATCATATGGATTCAAATTGTTAATTATTTTTATACTAATATCCTAAGCCATTTCAAGCCAGCATGCTCTCATTTGCAGGACTTAAATCCTTTTATTTTGGTCCTGACAGTTCTTTTGTTCCAACCAGTTACATTCCAGCATCTTCTCCTGGCGCCACAAAATGTGATGTCAGCATAAGATGACTCTCTTCACACCATAACCCATAATGGCCACACCCTGATGCCACACCTCAGGTAACGCCGCCAAACCAGCACATTGTGAATCACGGTGCCTCGGCCTGGCAAGGTCAAATTGGCTGGTCCCAGGTGGTTCATAACTCTCATGTCTACTGATGGGGAAGGAGACCAGAAAACTAAAGGGTCCAGGTAACTGCTGAGGAATCAATTTCATGTACTGAGAAGACCTTTGTTATGATTTGGAAACATCCCCAGTCCCAGGTGTTTCTCTTTTCTGCCCTTTCTCTAATGGAAGAGGAAGTCTGAGCAGTGGGAGATGGAGTAGGGAATGCAGGGTGGGGAGTTCAGGGTGAGGACAAATGAGAAGGTACGTCGCTTCCTGGGACCAAAGCTGCTCCCTCAAATCCCAGTGTGAATGCTTCATCCTGACCTTAATAACATTTGGGGGGGTCATACTTTCTGGGGATTTCTAGATCCAAGAAGGTGTTCACTTTTCAAAGGCTTATAAGCTCATGGAAAAAGGATTCTGTTGAAATTAGAATGAAATGAAATTAGAAGAACATTCACCTATTATCAAAAAGTACATGAGATAGAACAATCGGGGAAAGCATCTCATTTGAAGCTCTGAGAACTTTACAAAGCTAGATAATCAACCACAGCCAAAAAGGAATCCTAAAAAAATTATACATGTTCCTTGATTTACAAGGAGGTTATGTCCTGATCAAACTGTTGTTAAGTTGAAAATATCTCAAGTCAAAATGAAAAGCATGTGATTACCTGGCAGATCTCCAAATGCTCCATCACAACTTGGGGCCTGCTTTAAATATGGGTTGCAAGACCCGTAAATGAACTTTCACATTTAAAAATAGATTAAGAGAGTCCTGGAACTGCCACACCTCTCAGTCCTGAGCAATGCTGACCACAAAATCTCCATTTCTTACCCTACATACTGCCTTTGGGTTTTAATAACAGTATTCCCACTTAAAGAAGAAATAAGGCTTGGCGTTTACCTGTCCAATTTCACTTGCTGTATCCCCTTTGGCACCAACTTGAGCAAGTGAGAGAGAGGTGGAGAGACAGATTGGAGAAAAAATTACGTTGCCCACTGGGTCCTTTTCACACAGTTGTTTAAAAAGATCAACAGCAAAAGCCGAGTTTGCCAGTTGCAGGGCATCCATGGTGAGCCTGGAAGCAAAAGCAAGGGAGAAATTGATTTCTAGACCATCTTTAAGGTGCTCTAACTTCTTTCTGCCAACACAATAAGAATTCTGTTTCAACAAAGTAGTGATCTTGAGTAGGAAAGAGAGAGGAACTTTTAGTAAATTCAAAAAGCAAGCCAGCTGGGGTCCAGAAGGTCCCCTGGGTCGCAAATTTGCCTGGAGTCTCCAAATGGGCCTGCTCAGCCATGTGCCACTTGACAGGAGCCCACAGGTCACACCTGTTCTTCAGCAAGTGGCCAGAGGAGTTGACAGCACTAATCAAAACTGGCTTTATTTAGCACACGTTGTTTCATTCAGGATTTCAGTTCAACTATACAAAATTGAAATTTGTAAAGATTAAAAACAATCAAACGACATAAGTTTTATGTGGTTCAATTTAATATTTAGCAAGTGTTATGGGTCAAGTTGTGTCCCCAAAAAAGGTCTGTTGAAATCCTAATCCCCAGTGCCTGTGAATGCGAGCTTATGTGGAAATAGGGTCTCTGCTGGTCCTTCACTAAGTAATTCAGATGAGGTCACACTGGAGTTAGCTGGGCCTCATCCAGTGTGACTGGTGTCCTTATGAGAATAAAAGGAAAGACAGAACCAGACAAGCAGAGAGGGCAGCTGATGAGACGCCAGGAAGCATGCCCTGTGATAGGGGAGGCAGAGGTGGGAGTGATGCTTCTGCAAGCCAAGAAATGCTAAGAATCGCTGGCAACACCAGAAACTAAGAGAAAGGTGTAGAATAGCTTCTCCCCTGAAGGCTTCCAAGAGAACACGGGCCTGCCGACATCTTGATTTCCAAGCGCTGGACTCCAGATGTGGGGAAGAATAGAACTGTGGTTGTTTTAAGCCACCCAGTTCGTCCCTTGACCTTGGCAATCTCTAAAACCCTCTCAGGGGGTCCACGAGATCAAAACTGTTCCATAATAATACTTAGATGTTATTGGCCCTTTTTACTCTCACTCTCTCACAGACACAGTGGAGTTTTCCAGAGGCTATGTGATATGTCTTCTAGGGAGCCAAATACTGAAGAAATTTGCAGAAATGAAAAACAATGTCACTCTTCTCCCTGCAATTTTTTGCTTTAGAAAATATTTATTTTATGAAAGTTTTACTCATATTAGCATATGATAGTTACATTGTTGTTATTTTTAAATAGCAATTATTTCAAAGTTTTTCCAGTTGGAATTTCTAGTTTGGTAAATACTGACAAATAGAATACACACTTTAAAATAAAAAACAGCTCTTTGAGGTCCTCAGAGTAATTTTTAGGTGAATAAAGTAGGCCTGAGGTTGAGAAAGATTGAGAATCACTGCCCTAATGAGAGGTCTACCTGCCTATTTAGTCTAGGAGTTACTGGTTGACTCCCAAGCCCCTGGGCAACTTCCATCAGGGCTGCTTCTTTTTCTGGAAGCAACGCTGAGCAGCATAGATTCCCAAGGCTTTGCCTAACCCCAGGATTGCATGTTCTCAGGGAATTCACTTGATATTACTACTCCTGGGTGATTAGGGCATGGACCAGGGCCGGAACCTTTCCCCCTAACAGTCAGACCCACACACACAATGGAGAGCGAATGTAACCTCCAGGGTCTTCAGGTAGGACATGCACCCTGGTGTCAGAAAGCGAACTCCTCTAGGCAGAGGCTTTCCCTTCACCAGGACCCAAGAGTGTGTTAGAGCCAAATGCACGAACAGGATGGCAATTTGCACCTTGTTCCTGGACAGAAATTCAAAGTGTAGACATGAAAATAAGAGCTAGGAGGGGGCCCCTGGTCTTCAAATATTTCTTTAGGATTCTCCCTCTTATGGGACTGATGGCTTGCGGGTAGGATGGGCTCAAATACATATCTCTGAGTCTGAGCAAGTTCATCAGCAGAGAGAATGTTTTGTTGACCCGGTCCTACTCCTTGCTCATCTCCACTGACTTCCTCCTCCTATGTCCCTGATCAGTGCAGCTAGTGCACTCAGCCCCGTGTTCCCACCACAAATCTCCAGAACATAACCTGAAGTCAGGGTGGGCGTCTTACTCTTCTTTAGAGCCCCCACATCCTTATTCCTTCACCTCTTGGTGCAGGGCCAAGAGCCAAGGGGTGACACACCTGGTGGAAGCTGACCGGTACTAGGCATGTCCTGACACCGGCAGAGTGTACAGAGACAAAAATGGAGGCCTGTGGAGAGTTTCCACCCGCCTGCCCACCATGGGGATACTAAAAAAACCTCTGCACTTTTGGAACAGACTTTCAGAATAAGAAGCCTGGTCTCCTCCAGAGTGAATCTCACACTGATAATGCTGATTTTGACTACACCTAAAACTCAGCATGTACAGAGTCATGAGCTGTTTCTTCACCAACCAGAGAAGCCTAAACCCAGATCCCTCCAAGCTCTTAACACTGCCGCAACTTGCAGCCCAATTACACAGACAATAATATGAAAATACACAAACTATGCTTTAACAAACACTGTAGTTCTCCCCAGCAGTATTTGCTACTCTCCAGAAGAGAAATTAGAATAATTTTGCATCGTCAATAACCAACTATACTTTTTATGATGTCCTTTGTGTAGAAAAACTTTAACACCTTGTTCTAATCTGCTGAGGGAATTTCACTGCTAACACCTAGAAATAGATCCTAGAAGGAAATGTTCCTTTTACCATTTCGTTCAACCAGAGCATCATTCATTCAAACGTTTTGGGATACACTTAGCCTAAGTGACTCTGTAAATGCAAGATCACTATGGCTTCTACCGCAGTTAATTACACAATACAGCGAACACTGTGTTGCAGCTCAAGACTTAGACCCAGGTCCCTACTGGGGAATGTAGATCAGTGGACACCTAACATCCCACCAGCTGCAGACCCTCCCAGGCACGGCGTCCTCAGTGCATGAGTGCAAACAGTTCTGCCTTCCTGATCATGGGCTGACTGGCTCACTTCTCAAAAACTTCTCCTTCAGGTTGGGAAGGGCATGCAGGCCTTAATATCTGAGTTCCCAGCTAAAGCAGCATTGTTGATGCTGGCCAAAAGATCAGAAAAGGTCAGGAAGGGAAATTTTTGTACTGGCAAACAATCACCCACTAAGTAATCAAATATTGCATGGTAAACCTGATCGGTTACTCATAATTAGTCCCAAGTGACCTAAAAACATTCTTGAAGATGATCTGGTCTAAGGTAACTCAAAGGATAACATTGGCCCACAACAATTGCTACCTCACTGTGTTGCAAGACCATCAAAGCATTTAAACACATCTCAGCAATATTAGCAATACATACCCAAGAAAAAGCACCAAGTTCCAACATGGACAATTTTGTATGATCAAATGCTACCAAAAAATTGTAGGTGCAAGAGATTAGCAATTCCTTATGGTAAATTTGCATGCCTAAGGATTTCTGTTCAAAGTTCTAAAAATCCCTATAATTTTCTTCCATTTTTTCACCTTGTTTCAAAAACGTCTTCTTTCCTTTCATGAAAGTGCTGTAATAATTTTAACAAAGAGAATTTCATTTATATTGTTTTTGTTGTATTACATAAATGTAGTTGGTAAGACAATTTCATTTATCTCTAGAACACAGAAAACAGTACATCTTTTAGTTGCTTCCGGGTTTAAAAGGAACTTTTATTTTAACCAGAGAAAGGTGGGATGGGCTTATTTTAAATAGGAATGTGAATGCAGTTTTAAGAATCTATTTCAGAGTGCCTTGCTTTTATAATATGGCCTAAAATCATAAACCTTTAAAGTGGGACAAGATCTTAGAGAGGATCTAGGCAGGCCCCACCTCTCCATTTGAGAGATTAGGCCGATGAAGATGAAGTAAGTCTCCCAGGCCACCCCCGCAGGGAGTGGCAGAACCAGCCCCGGAATTCATTTCTTCCAGCCTGGGACCTCCCCACCACACCTCACCAACTGCTTTCTTGGTAATTTCATCTTTGCTGGCATTTTTTTCTCAGAACTCTAGAGTTCTAAAAATTTTACACGTCTTAATTATCCTTTAAAAAATACCAAGATATCCTGTGTGGGTTTTTTTAATCAACACAAAATGTTTTCCCTCTGATTTTCCTGCTTGAAGGAGCTCTTTCTTGCTCTGTTTGTGCCACTGATGCTGCACACTCTCAATGTTACGTTGCTTTTGTCTAACAAGTATTGACTAGTACCTGTGTGTCAGTCAGTCAGGTAGGCGACAAGAAATCCAAGGTCAACAGGAGCTCCTGCCCCCAAGGAGCTGTCAGCTGGTGGCCTGATAAGTGTGACGAGTGTTTTGCTGAGGTGCACAAGTTACCACGGGAACCCCCAGCAGCTCACCCATCCTGGAAGCCTCAGTGTCACATCCTCACGGACAGTAGCATCTCGGTAAGTCACACTAAAGGTGAGTCGTAAAGGGTAAGTAGCAGTGAACCAGGCACAGACCCATGCCACAGAGGGCCGGCACTCTTCAGAGACTGCAAGCAGCCCCGGATGGATGAGACGCCTGTACTAGGATGGCAGAGGGGGTGCTCACACCTCCAGACTTACAGGTTGTCACTGGCCCCATATGAGGATTTCCTAAGTGTTTAATGCATCTAAGCTAATGATCCTCAAACTTTTAGTCTGTGGACCATTTAGGTGAGATAAAGGCTATATGGATAGAGCGACTATGCGTGTTCCACTCTGCCTGGGACACTCCTGGCTTACTTCTCTTGTCCTGGCATTAGTAACAGTACCCCTTTTATACTCAATCATGTTCTGATTTGAACAATGTTTATCCTACCTAGAGACCATCAACCACACACACCACAGCTGTATGCATAGTGTTTTCATCCAATAAAAACTAACTTTTCACTGAGTTAAGGCATTGTAGATATCAGACTAGGCTGGGTCATTTTGTAAATGGAGATGTGGTGAAAAGAAAAAAATCAAAACTTTGATGTAACTGGTCCTGGCAATATTTGTATGGAAGGTCTAAAAACATATCTCTGTTGCCCACATTCTAACTCTGTGAGGAGAAACAGTAGTGCCAGGTAAAGAAAGTAGATTTTACAGCTTCTGCAGCGTGAGAGAATGTTATGAGGGTAAGTGAAGTGATTAAGTCAGTAAACATCCATGCAAAGTACTGTGTGGGTGAGCAAGTTCAATGCTGCTATTTGTAATAAGGTTAATTGCTTTACTTGCCCATGGCAGGGGAGCCTCTGCTTTCCCCTGATTTTCTGAAGAATCCCATCTGCTCTGGTTTCTTCGAAGCCTGACCTTGACATCTGCCCCACCCAATAGATGCCTAACGGTAAATTCAGAGCCAGACTCAGCAGAGACTCTGTGACACAGAGTTGCTGGGACCACATACCCTCAAAGGCAATCCACAACCAAAGGGATTGAGACAATGCAATTCAAAGCGTTAGGAAGGAAAGATACAAAACTATTAACTCATTTTCCATAGAAAATCCTTTCTTCAGACAGGCGTCCATCTCTCCCCATCAAGGACTCACCAAACACTCGCACCGACTGGCAGGGACTGAGGTTAGAAACCCACCCAAGGGTACCGAAAACCTCCTGGGAGACGCAGGGAGTGGAAGATGGGAAGCGAACCCATGTGTCGTAGAACCATCCTGAGCTGCAAGTTTGGAGGCTAGTCTGTGCGACTTTGGACAACACTCACCTCTCTGCCTTCTCCCCATCTACAAAATGAGGGGGCTGAAATGTGTCTAAGAGCCTCTAGCACCGACAATCTGATTACAAGTCTACGGAGGTGCCTGGCATGTTAAATTGGTTTTTAGTATGATTCACTTAAATGAGGCCATTAAAAAAATGTAGAGCCTAGGAATAAGAAACTACAAACAGCCTAATTTTAAAAGTCCAAGAAATACACATCTGAAATGTGTGACTTGTTTACAGTTATGCTGAAACCCAGAAAGGCAGAGGGAGAATACTTTCCCTGGAAGAAGGCAGTTTCAAGTAGATGAACACTAATCCGATGCCTTAAAATGCATAAAAGAAGAGCAGTTCGTAAGTCTGAATCTCAGCCCCACATGTCCATCCAGGAAGGTGAGCCAGAGATGAAAATATTTCTCAAATTTCTCCAGTTTTTGAATCCCACATCCCTTCAGAAAAGAACATTGTCAAATTCATTCTGAGTTCCAAGTTAGGGCTGAAAATGTCCTCAGAAATATTTTCTCTTCAACGAATCGTTCTCACTCCCCCACCCGCACCACCCAGACCTCCTGGCCACATTATTTCTTCATATTCTCACCTTGTATGGTTATGTGATTTTACTCCCTTAATGCCCAAAAGGCTGGGAGCTGGAAGTGCTGACAAGGTAGGGATGAGAGGCGACAGTACCAAACCCAACAACTTATCCTGGAAAATAGCCCATATGTCACCTCCTCCACCATCTCCAAAGAGCTCAAACAACTGCTTAATGAATTGCTGTAAGAAGACAAATCGTCCCACTTTGCTTACCTGGAGTTACAGTTATCCTGGAAAATGCGTGGAGAAGGAAAAGGCAAGTGAGGAGCACAAAGACCTGGAGATAGGCACAACCCTCTCCTGGCCGAAAGAGAAGCTAGCTCGCCTGCACGGCGCCCCGCCCACCGTGGCCACGCCCAGCCTGCCGCGGCCTCACCTGCACGGCGCCCCGCCCATCATGGCCACGCCCAGCCTACCGCTGGCTCACCTGCACGGCGCCCCGCCCACCTTGACCACGCCCACCGCTGCGCCCTGGCTCTTACTCACGCTGCTTGGCAGCTTGTCCGTGATTAAAAGAAATGATTCAGGCTGAAGTTGCTGTTGTCTGCACAGCTTCCAAAGGCCTCCAACATGTTCAGACAGGAAGGGGCTGTCGGCAGATCCTGCTTTGGGCTAAATACATACACAATGCGAACATAAAGCCAACACTACTGGCCCACGCTGGGCCGGAAGGTGAAATATGACGGGAAATAAAAAGAATATACAATGAGAGTAATACTACAAACTTCTCAAACAGGTTAGTGGCACAAAAAGTAATCTTCATCCTTTACATGTAAACTGCAGTAGCTCATGCTGTGTAAGATCACAGAGAGAAATGGATATATACTGTGTATGTCTAAAAATTAGGCATCATTAGCAAAATACTTCATACCAAATTGGTAGGAGAAATTGTTTAATGGAATGGAAGAGGGAGTTCCCAATAAAATCCTGTGAGTGAGTTACGCAGTTTGGGTCTGAGATCTCTTTGCGGAGCTGCTCTTGACGAATTCCTGTTTTCCTGCCTTCCTGTGCCTCCTTCATTCCGCGGGACCTCCTCTCTTCCTGCCAAATCTGATTGAGGAAAGGACCCCAGACTGAGCCAGTTGCTTCTCTGCTGTGCTCATCTGATATCCCCTATTGTTCACTTACCACATTGTTTCACAAGAGTCAATGTATCTTACAGTCTCATCCATGGCACCATGAGAATTTTCAAGGTAAGGACTAAGCCTCGTTCATTTTTTAATACCAATGCTTGGTATACACTTGATATATAATATGTGGTTAGAAAATGCATATTGACAGAATGAATGGGAGCAACTCATTATGCTAAAGTAAGATTGACGGAGAGCTTCCCCTAACCCCATCCTGAGTATTTTATTAGTAAAATCATAAACTAAGAGTTGAACTCTGAAAGCAGAATTTCAGGCATTGACGAAAGGCATAAGATCGTAAGAGGGGGCTCTGGGCAGGATGCATTTTTTAAATTACCTTATCCAAATGTAGTGGGGAAGACGAGAGTTTGAGAGTAGAGATGAAAATTTGCAAAATGCCTTTACCACTCTTTGCTTGAGAAATCTAAACAAAGTACTTAATCTCTGTAGACTCGGATTCTTCATCAGTAACAGGAGATATACTGATATATATACAGAGAGAGAGAGACTCTACGTGGAGAGACAATACATACAACATATCTGGCACATAGCAGGTGTTTCCTAATGGTAGCAATTACTACCACTTTGCCCATTCGTCAGACAGGCTCAGGGAATAAATCACAGTGGCCAAAAGGCTGAAGCACAATGTTGACACGTCATTTACCACAGTTATTTATGGAACACCTGCTGTAGGCTTGCACTACGATCCAAAAAACTTAAGGGACTTGCCCTTAAATCATAAACTTGACTCTTCTCCATTTCGACGTTTTAATATCCTGTACAACACTCCTGTTCAGCGCTTACCCAGCCTGGGAAGAAACATTTCCAGGAATAGAGATCAAGGGACACCCGAGGAAGCCCCAACCAACGTTTTTAGATGATTCTGACTTGTGGAAATTTACAGGCACCATTCAATTAGGGATATAAGACCTGCTTCCTCTCCCCAAAGTGCTTGCAAATAATCCAGTAAGAAGATAAGAAATGAAAGAACTGAAGTACCTGGCAGCATATGTGGGATGTGCAAAGGACAAAAGGAGGTCAGAGACAAGTGAGAGCTTTTCAGTCCGGAGGTAACTGGGGAAGGACCGTGGAGGTGGTGTCTTTGGGCATGAAGAGAACATTCAGGCCTGTGAACAAAGGTCCATAGCCAGGGTGATAGGTTAACAAAAGGTTAAAAAGAAGGTTTCCTGGGTGGTGCCCGTGGCTCAAAGGAGTAGGGCACCGGCCCCATATGCCGGAGGTGGCAGGTTCAAACCCAGCCCTGGCCAAAAACTGCAAAAAAAGAACATTTCCTGTCAAAAGCTTTCACTTGCAGAAGTGTCTCTAGAGATAAGAAGACATACCTGACTGTTCTCACCTCACTGAACCCAAGTAAGGCAAGGAAGCACGAGTTTCACATGTGACATCGGTACAAGACAAACTGTCAAGGCAAAATGGTGATTCCCATTCAGGGTTGGGAGTATTAAAATTGTGATTCTATATGACTATATTTTTCTCTATGATGACCATAAATTTAAGTTCTTAAAAATTCTACCTAAAAAAAATACTGGAAAAAAGAAAAGTAGGGGAGGATGGAGTTACCCAGGTAGCTTACATTCTACAAGTAAAAGCCACACATTTTTAAACCAGTTTCTGGAGAACGTGACGGCTGATTAACTTTAGGAGAGTGTCCTCAAGAACTTCTTCATTGGCTTGGCGCCTGTGGCTCAATCGGCTAAGGCGCCAGCCACATACACCTAAGGTGGCAGGTTCGAATCCCCAGCCCGGGCCTGCCAAACAACAATGATGGCTGCAACCAAAAAAATGGCCAGGCATTGTGGCGAGCGCCTGTGGTCCCAGCTGCTTGGGAGGTGGAGGCAGGAGACTCGCTTGAGCCCAGGAGTTGGAGGTTGCTGTGAGCTGTGATGCCAAGGCACTCTACCCAGGGGGATAGCTTGAGGCTCCATCTCAAAAAAAAAAAAAAAAGAACTTCTTCATTCACCATGTGGGTTTCTATGCTGCCCTCCCATCTTAACTGTTCATGTTAATTGGAGTCTGTGATTGATTAAATAAGCATTTGTTGAATGTATCAGGCCCTGAGCAAGACCGTGGAACACACAGATACCAAGAACACTGCGACCCAGTTATGGATCTCAAGGAGACCACCGTTTAGCTTTAAGTTTATATGCATCTGATACTACAGTAATTGTTATAGTGTAAAAAGTACACTGGGCAGCGCCTGTAGCTCAAAGGGGTAGGACTCTGGCCCCATATGCTGGAGGTGGTGAGTTCAAGTCCAGCCCCAGCCAAAAACTGCAAAAAAAAAAAAAAAAAGTACACTGTAAGAAAATGCCTGGAAAGAACGTATTGTCAGTTATGGTAATACGTGGACTTAAAGGCATAAGATGTATAAGACAAGGTTCTACCCATCCCAATAACTCAGAGGACAGCCATATTAAAATAACTACATGTTATTTGTATCATTTGTAATATTTAATCTCTCAACTCTTGAAAAGCCTTTCATGTGGCCTCATGAAAAGCCAACTCTTGAACCCTTTTCATCTCCTTTACTCTTGATGAAGTTTGAATCTGCAGGAAGCACATATGAAACCAGACTTTACAGTTTTCTGCATATTATACAATTCTCTTATTATGTATTCTGTCGTTTGTTTCCTCCAGCTAAAATCTAGGCAGGAGGAGTGTGGGGTTCTGTTTTATTCACTGATGTATCCCAAGAACTTAGAATGGTATCTCGCACGTACTGGGTGTAGAAGGAATGAATGGGAGATAAGCCTACTTAAAAATGAAGCAGCTTCCATAAAACTTTGTCAGTTCAAATAATGATGAATTCAATCCATAAATTTAAAATTGGTTTGACACCAGCTACAGTTTCCTATAGTTCTCTTTATAGATACTAAAGATCACTCCATCTGCTTCCTCCCAAACATTTAACATTTATAAACTAAATATTTCTCTAAAAAATATTTAGTGGAAAATGATACACCTATTTGTAGGAAAAAGCATTTGCTCTATAATTTCAAAATAATCCATAACATTCTTCCCCCTCTTTCACTTGCCACAAAAGTCATTTTACTGACCATATATTTAAAAGAGTAGTTTTTTTTTTTTGAGGGGAGAAATATAACTTGAATAATAAATTATTCATTATGCAATTTTAATGAAATAACAATTTCCTCTAGTACAACAAAGTAATCATTGGCCCAAATGTTTAATAACCTAGGAGATTGTTTGTTGGTGCTTTTTCTTACCTATAGGTTGAAACTTTGCAAACATTATAACTCTGATTACTCAGCATTCCAGTTGAGAGATGACTTGACACACCCGGCCACTCCCCAGAACAAATCAAAGGAGCTTTGTTCTAGCATGCTGAGAATCTCTGTCTCCCCTTTCCCTTTCTCCTCTACTCCCCCTCCTTCCACCTCCATCTGCCCCTCCCCTCCCTCTGTCTCTCCTATCCTAAGAAGTTTCAGCCACAAACTCCTGAGTATTCTCCCCAGAGAATCTACAGATCATCAAGTGGGTTTTTATTCCCACTGATAAGTATAATTCCCACTGATTCATACGACAGCTCTCCTGTACAATAGTGGGATAATGTTAGCCTCGCACATACCACAGGAAGTTCACGATAAAGCCTCCCACCTAGTCACTGGGGATGACTATCTCCTTTTCACATGTGGACAAAGTGAGTCAGGAAAGATAAAGTGACCTTGTCTTGAAGCTTCTGACTGAGACAGAAAATAATGTTTTAAAAGCCCCAAATTTATATCCTTTACCCTAATAATCCATTGTGAGAATCCAGCAGTTTGAGGTCTTTTGTCTTAGCAACTTCTAGTGTTGGTCTGAAAGAAATCTTACATTACATGATAACCTGTTATGGAAAATAATGTCTGTGAAGTTTTCTACTAAGAAGTAAACTTAAAGGAAAAATGATAATAATAAAAGAAGTGAACTTAAAGGAAAAAAGACAACAGTGAAAAACTAGGAGAGTTAAAGCTGGACCCCAGACGACAGAAAGTGAAAGTGGTACAATTTGCATTTCAGAAGCCTTATGCTATATGTCAAGGCGTATTGGCACAAGAAATTCAAAAATAAATCACTTAGGTTTCGTTGATGAGTGTAGAAAAGAGTGATGTGACAGTGCCAGAAAGAGAATTTCCCTTGGAGCCAGTTCTGATCCACATGATGTATTAACCATTAACTTAACTTCTCTGGGCTTCAGACTCTCCATATTAAGAAGGTGTGGAGAGGCCGGAGAGGTTGCTCACACTATAATCCCAGCACTTTAGGAGGCCCAGCTGGGTGGACTGCCTACGCTCAGGAGACCAGAGCAAGACGACCCTGTTTCTACTAAAAATAAAAAAACTAGCTAGGTGTGGGAGGGGGCGCCTATACTGTCAGCTACTTGGAAGGCTGAGGAAGGGGGATCACTTGAGCCTAGGAGTTTGAGTTGCTGTGAACTCTACCTAGGGTGACAGAGTGAGACTCTGTCTCTAAAAAACAGAGTGGATAGGAAGAGGGCTGACCATGTTGTCCTTGTGGGGGTTTTTTAGACAGAGTTTCACTTATTAATTCTTGGTAGAGTGCCATGGCATCACAGCTCACAGCAACCTCCAACTCCTTGCACTTAGGCAATTCTCCTGCCCCTGCCTCAGCCTCCCAAGTAGCTGGGATGACAGGTGCCCGCTACAAAGCCTGGCTATTTTTTTGTTGCAGTTTGGCCGGGGCTGGGTTCAAACCCTCCACCCTCAGTATATGGGGCCAGTGCCCTACTCACTGAGCCACAGGCACCGCCCCCTTGTGTTCTTTTTAATTGTAAAGACCAAAGAGTAAAATCCTGCTTTCACTTTACCAAAAAGAGGTGAATTACTCTTAAAAAGTACTATTATGGAATGCATTTGAATATGACCTAAAAGTGAAATAAAGATTATGCATACTACTCAGTTCACCAATGACTGAAATTTAATTATGGAATAGAGCTATGTGATTCAGTTACTTCATAGTCAGTTATTCAAATATTTGTATACTTAAAAGATTTTATAACTTCCTTTTCATATATAATTCTCATAGGAAAAAAGGAACAAATATATAAGAATCAATATACAACCTTTCCAAAATATTTGCTAAAAATAAGAATGTCAATGCAACTGGTAAGAATGTAAATTGGTCCACTCTTCTGGGAAAACATTTGGCAATACATTCCATTTTTAATATTCATCCCCTTTGACTCAATAATACAGCTTTTAGAAATCTTTCTTAAGAGCATAATTATAGATAAGGTAGATGATTAAGGTGTAGAAATGGCCATGGTCATATTATTTATAACAGAAAAACTAGAAGCCAGCAGCATGTCCACCAAAAAGAAAATAACTAAATACATGTTTTCATAGTAATGCTCACAAGATTAGGTTATGTAAAAGTAGGTTACAAACAATATATGCACATTGTAATCCAAATTTTATTTAATAAAAAAATACATTATAGTAACCTCTGGAGAGCAGAGTTTAGGAGCTTTTGTTTTCTTGTTATAATGCAGTTCAGAGTTGCTTAATTTTATATTAGCAAGTTGTAGAAGAGAAGATTTAAGGAAAAGACACAAGATAATTTTAACAATATTTCTGGCTTGCATAATTAAAGAAGATTCTTTTCTATATCTTCCAATTTTCTACAATTATCACACATCATTTTTTTAATTATAAAAAGTTACATTTCTTAAGAAGTAGAAATTTCAGATCATCTTTTGAGGCATAGGAACTCTCAGCTGCCCAACAGAAGACTAGCGTTTCTGGGAAAGGAGTGACCAGCCCTCAACATGCCCCGAGGTGAGCCAGGCTGAGGAGGGCTGAGCCCCAGCCTCCAGGCTGAACAGAAGCACCTCTGGGAGGGACAGCATCTCAAGTGGGAACAGGCCTGACCTCTTTCTCCCTCCTCTTCCTGCTCCTCGGTAGCATCAGCCAATGTGCTGACTCAGTTTGGGGCTATGATCTCTCCCTTGTTACATGATGCAACTCAAGCATGTCAAGAAGAGAAGCTCGTCTCTGAAGGAAGCTTGGCAATCAGTTGCGTCCAAATTCCTTATTTCCAAATGGTGGAAAGTTCAGAGGCCCACGGTGCCTTATGGAGGTATTTTTTAAAGTGATAGAAGTGAGACCTCTTATACATACATTAGCCATAACCATTTTACAAAAGGTCCATTTTTACTCCATTTTATAAATGAGATAAAACAAATACAGATATATGAGGCTATTGGGTAACTTCCCCTGGGTTACATTAGTGAATGGAAGAACCAGATTTACATCCAGGCAGTGCTCTTAGCAAATACGCTATACTGTTTTGTTTAACACCAGACTCTTTGTGTTTGACATGGGGTTAAGTGTGCCCACCCCTATGTGGACTATCAGAAATCCTCCTTCCTCCAGTAAGCACTCGGCTCTGGGTGATGGCAGGACCAATTCAATGGGAAAGAATGTAGGAATTTGCAAGGCTCAGAAATATAAAGTCAACTGACTTCACTTGGAAAGGCGGGACATTTTCATGACAGCTTTAAAGGACTTCACAACCTTACTATGTGGCAAGGCCCCATGCCACACTGTTCAGAAGAGAACGCTATCCTGGGGTCCACATTCTAAAATGGGTCCTACCTGTAATTCCTTCTATCCAGCATTTGAAATTTCCCCCAGATCCAGAGGACTCTGGTAGCCACCTGTAGCTCCAAGTGCTTTCATTGTAGAAACTTAATCCCAGACATTTCTAAACTGAGCCTCATTCTGTATTTCTGCCCCTTCATTCACACCTACATATTATCTGCATTTGGTCCTAGTCCCTTCTGGACTCTGAGCCACCTGGAGGGCAGGGACCACATTTTATCTGTACATCCCTACTCCCTCTCCTGGAACTCACACAGTGCTTTGTACACTAAACATTAAATAAACTTTTCTTAAATTTTTAAAAGGACACAGGAGCAAATACCTAGTGGTAGAAACCAGTGAGTTATCTATAGCAATGGCAAGGTGCAGATAATGGTTGTTACGAAAAGAAGAGGTGTCCATGAAGAAGTGTTACTATTTTCATGTTTTCAGATATAAAGAAAGAATTTTAAGTTATGAAAAGGGATTCAAAGGTTTTTTTCTAATCCGATTAGATCAGAGTGCTTTGGTTCCAGCCTCACTGTACAGGAGAACCCCGTGGGGGGAGGGGGAGTGTGTGGAAGGGAGGACAGGAGAGGAAGCACAACCAAATCGCACATTTCCAGACCCAAATCCTCAGAGATTGTGATGAAGTAGGGGAGGGGGAGGCCTAGGAATGTGAAATCCTGCCAGTGGTTCAGAACTGGTCATTCACAGTTCAGACTTTCAGAACCCCAGGTTTCTGGCAGGTTCTACACTGACACAGGCTGTCCAGTGGTCAGAACTGATTCTGCCAAGAGATGGCTGGTTCCAGCTCTCCCATTTACTGACTCCTTGGCTTTGAGCAAACTGCTACATTTCATTTTGCATTAGTCTCCTCATCTGTAAAATAGAGGTGACATTAGCAATTCCTCATTGGGCCATAACAAGAACTGCGTGAGTTAATGCATAAAGTGCTTAGAATATTGCCTGCCACCAATAAATGGTCAATAAGCATTAACTCTCATAATTTTACCCTCTAAAAGCTGTAGTGAAGTTACAAACCTCAGAGAGATTCCTTTTACCTCTATTTTAAGTGGAGAATAGTTTTTTCTAAATGGAAGAAAAACTGAAAGAAGCCCAAGTGCCCATCCACCCACAAATGGATCAATAAATTGTGGTATATGTACACCATGGAATATTATGCAGCCTTAAAGAAAGATGGAGACTTTACCTCCTTCATGTTTACATGGATGGAGCTGGAAAATATTCTTCTTAGCAAAGTATCCCAAGAATGGAAGAAAAAGTGTCCAATGTACTCAGCCCTACTATGAAACCAATTTATAGCTTTCATAGGAAAGCTATAACCCAATTTTAGCCCAGGAATATGGGGAGAGAAGAGGGGGAGGGGAGGGGAGGGATGTGATTGGTGGGATCATGCCTATGGTTCATCCCATAAGGGTACATGTGAATCTCTCTAAATGTAGACTATAAATGTCTTAACACAATAACTAAGAAAAAGACATAAAGGCTATGTTAACCAGTTGGATGAAAGTATTTCAAATTGTATAGAGAAACAGTACACTGTACCCCACGATAATATTAATGTACACTGCTATGATTTAATAAAAATATATATATATATACCATTTTAAAAGCAAAAGAAAAAAAAAGAATATCCTTTCTTCTAGTAAACCAATTACTTCTCAAAATATACTCACAATGCAAATGAAAAAGATTTAGTCAATACGCTCAGCATTATTTCACACATCCTTACATTTAAATCAGTTTCCCTTCATGGCTAACACATCAAGTTCACGGTACATAATAATGAGTGTCACCGACAATGGATTTCACACGTTCTATAATCATGAGAAATGTGTCAAATCCTTTCAAAGCCTATGAAATATTAATATTGGATAAAAGAAGCCTAGTAATCCTGCCATTCATTCCTGGATTAGGTTCATTTGTTCTCCTTTGTTATTTCGATCTGGGGAATATTTTCTTCATGCTTTTGCACTAATCTACCATATTATGAGTTTATTTCATCATCTTAATTTAAAGATTCACAGTGTGCCATTCCTTTCAGTTCTGAAAGAACATTGCACTGGGTTTTTCTGTTTTTCTGCTTACTTTCTAATATTGGACACTGTATTGTTTAAATATGAGGAAAACAACATGAATTCAAATATGAACATTTTATGGGTAGGTAGGCATATGAAAGGTAGATGGGAGGCAAGTCGTAAGATAAGCAAAAGAGAGGCCTTCTACCACCCAGTATTTCCCTCACACACTTCCAGTTGGGAGCCTTCATTCATTGTACCCTGTAATCTTCCACGATCCTGGGTCGGCTTTACCTGCAAATCCTTTCAATGGTCACACTTTCATACTAGCAATTGTTTGTGCCACTGTTTATGCTAATGCAATAATTTAGAGAAATGTCAATTTGAAGTTTTTATTCAAGATACTACAACATATTTGCATTCTTTTAAAAAAGGACATACATCTCTAGGTCCCTAAATCATGGAAATAATCTATAACATGGTGATGAAAATTTGCCAGATAACATTTATCCTCAAATTTTTCATGTAAAATATTTGAAAAAGTATTAAGATACAACAACAGTGAAATGTGAAGGGAATTATGAAAACATCTAAAACAATGTGAATAAAGAAGATTTAATCATACAGGAAAGGAGTCTAATTATTATTATTATTTTTTTTT
>CAUYQV010100693.1:0-60124 GCA_963574575.1 Galagoides demidoff
GGGGCACCACTGCCACTCCTGTTCGGCTCCCTCTCAGCTGACCATCCTCACCTTACTCCTGTGCCACAGAATCAGCACAGTCGAGCAAGGGCCCTTCCCCTGTCCATACCTATTGAGAAAATGCCCAAGAATCTGGACTCCATGGGGGACAGACTTCCAGACCTCGGGGTGAGAGTGGAGGGGAATGCTGGGAGTTCAGAGTTGCAGGTAGAGAATTTATACAGTTTTATACAGTTTTATGCCTGGCAGGAAAGTGCCATGGCACCCTAGTACAGGTAGGAGGTCCAGTTTTTAGAGGTTTTCTCCCATGAGATGGAATGGGAGGACATTTGAACTCTGCTTGCTTGTTTGTATGGAGTTTACTACGAGCCCTTCTCATGGGGGAGGGGACTCCCGTCCACTTGGTGATGGATTCAGTACCTTTTATTTGTATCTTTGGTGTCGCAGCTTGCCTCAGCTGGGCTGATATGCGTTCTTCCACCTTCTCTCTTGGCTCAGCTCTAAACCATTGGCTTACTTGCTAAACTTCTGTCTTCTAATTCTCCTTCTAGATGGGAACCTCTTTCAAATCTGGCTGCAGTCTGCCATCTTACCTCCACCGGAATTTATTATATTTTTGATTTGCATTTCCCTAATGATTGGTCATGTTGAGCATCTTTTTATGTGCTTGTTGGTCATTTGTATATCTTCTTTAGAGAAACGTCTATTTAAGTGCTTTTCCATTATTATTATTATTATTATTATTTTTTATTGCTGAGTATTTTATTTTATAAGTTCTCTATGTGTTCTGGATATTTATCCCTTAATGATTTGCAAATATTTTCTTTCATTCTGTGTGTTGCCTTTTTGCCTTGTTGATAGGTACATTTTTTGATTCACAAAATTTTAAAATTTTCATAAAGCCTAATTTGTCTATTTTTTTTATTGTTTCCTGTGCTTTTGGTGTCATATCCAATGTATCATTGCCAAATCCAATGTCGTGAAGCTTTTGCTCTATGTTTTCTTCCAAAAGTGTTAGAGATTTAGGTCTTATATTAAGGTGTATGATCCATTTGGAGTTAATTTGTGTATATGGTGTGAGGCAAGGGCTCAACTTCATTCTTTTGCATGTGAATATCCAGCTCAGCACAGTTTTCAATAGACATAGTCAAGTTTATTTTAAAATTTTCTTGGAAATGCATGGGACCCAGAATAGTCAAAATATTTTGAAAAAGAAGAATAGATTGGGAGTAATCATTCTACCTAATGTTAACACTTAATTATAGAGCTATAGTAATCAAGACAGTGTGGTGTTGGTGGAGGTTACAGACATATAGAATAATGGAACAGAATACAGAACCCAATTATAGCTCTACACAAATATGCTTGATTTTTGAAAAAAGTTCAAAAACAATTCAATTGAAAAGAGAAATTGTCTTTTTAATAAATAGTATTGGAGCAACTATATATTCATAGGCAAAAAATAGAAAAAAATAAACCTCAGTCTAAACCAAATACCTTATTCAAAAATTAAATCAAAGTGGATCATAGGCTTAGGTATAAGATGTAAAACTATGAAACTTCTAAAAAAAGCTAGAGGAAAAAATCTTTAGGACCTCAGGCTAGCAAGGATTTCTTAGAGATTATACCAAAAGCAGGATCTATAAAAGGAAAAACTGAAAAATATAACTTTTTAAAAATTATTAATAAAAATTTTTACTCTGCAAAAGATTCTGTTAAAAGAATGAAAAGGTGGGCAGCACCTGTGGCTCAAAGTAGTAGGTAGTAGGGTGCCAGCCCCATATACCAGAGGTGGCAGGTTCAAATGTGTCCGTGGCCAAAAACTGCAAAAAAAAAAAAAAAAAAGAATGAAAAGGCAAACTAAAGACTGGAAGAAAATATTTTCAAACCACATATTTGACAAAGGACTGGTATCTGGACTATTTAAAGCACTCTTGAAACTCAACAGTAAAAATTAAAAAAATCCAATTAGAAAGTGAGCAAGAGATATGAACAGACATTTCACTGGAGAGAACATACAGATGGCAAATATGAACATGAAAGGTGTGTAGCATCATTAGCCATCTGGGAAATGCAATGCAAATTAAATCCTCAATGAGATATAACTATATACCTCACAAAATGACTAAAAGAATTTAAAACATGAAGAATAACATTAAATTCTGGCAAGAGCATGGAGAAACTCATGCATTGCTATGATAATGTGAAATGGTATAACCACTATAGAAAATAGTTTGGCAGTTTCTTATAAAACTGAACAGTAGAACCTCTACAAGTTGTCCAGCCAAGTGACAGTAACAAACTGGTCTACCTACAGAGACAGTCAACATAAGGAATTAGGCCTACTCTCTGGATCAAGCTCGTGTGTTGCCATGTCCAGTCTATGAAAATTAGATTTACTTAAGCAGGTGGTCAATACAGGAAGGTGTTCAACTATGAAGGTTCTACTGTACTTACCATACAGCCCAGGAATTATACTCCTGGGTATTTTTCCCAGATAAATGAAAGCATATTCACACAAAAATGTACACATGAATGTTCACAGCAGCTTTATTCACTATAGCCACAAACTGAAAACAATGCAAATTAGCTTAAGTAGGTGTATAGTTGAACAAATAGTGGCACAGTCATACCATGGAATATTGCTTAGCAATAAAAAGGGAAAGATCATTAATAATAATAATAATAAATTACAAATGAATTATGCTGAATGAAAAAGCCAGTTGCAAAAGGTTACATACTGTATGATTCCATTTACTTAACATTTTTATAATGAAAACAATAACATAGAGTTGGAGAGCAGATTAGTGGTTGCCACTGAACTGTTCTGGATTTCAACTGTGATGGTCACACAAGTCTACACATGTGATAAAAATGCATAGAACTAAATATACACACAGTGATAAAACTAAATACACATGCATGCATACATATACATTCACACACAACACACACATGTAAAACTGGTGAAATCTAAATAAGTTTGGTAAACTAAATCAGTATCAACTTCCTGGTTATGATATTGTGCTATCATAGTTATATAAGGTGCTTCTATTGGGGAAAGGTGGGTTAGCTGTACACAGTATATCTTTTGTTATATTTTACAATTAGATAAAAATTTAAAACAAGTCAAGTGAGTAAGCTCTGTGACCTGGAGAGAACCCCAAATGGTAAGTGGTGTAAAGTCAGCTGTTATGCATTCCCTAGAGTTGGTTGAGACCAGCTCTACCTAACTCTAAGGCCCATGGTCTCTCCATGGGTTGCTGATTCCAGCTAACCTCCACTTCCTCCATGCCAAGGCTGGGACATTACCTGGCACTTAGTGACCACTAAAAGTTTCCTAAGTGAATGAGATTTTTTTCCACTTTCTCTTCAAGTCTCTCTAATAGCTAGCTTTACCTTGTTATAATTCTTTTAAAATGCTATTATTTTATTGCTGTTCTTTTAATATTATGTCACTTGTCATGACTAAGTGACAAAGCCAGATCACAAAGGGGGGGAGGGGAGGGCATGCAACTTATCAGTGAACAGCTGAATTCTTGACTTACAATAAATAGTCTGAAGACCCCAGACGTAAAAGTTGTTAGTATAAATAGGTGAGAAAAATGATGAAGAAAGCAATTACCATGTAAAGTAAGTTGATCATGTTCCAGAATGGAATACTGAACATCTCTTCAGAGGAGAAGAAAAAAATCTCTCTTCAGTTTATTTACTTCCCCAGACAGAATGAAGACTTCCTAGGTCAGGACAGTGTAACTATAATTCTCTGAGGCACTATGGTAGAACAAAACTTGGCAATTGTTTTGCAGAAAAGTTGAAGAATTTCATTGTCCATATGTCTCTCAGAATAGAAAGTGAATCATAAAAATAGCTATTTGAAAATAGCATAACTATACAAACAAGGATTATTTGGAGTCCTTCTAAGATCTAGGTAGTTCCTAAGTAGTGGGCCAGATTTTTTTTTTTTTAACGAGGTATCCAAAGTAGCTAGTCAGTTTCTTTCAGTAGAGCCTTTCCTCTTTAAATCTTGTGAGAGCACTGAGTTTTCAAGTGTTTTATTCAACACTGAGTGGAATTCACTCAGAGGGCTAACCTACACGTTCTTATGGCTACATAGACACCTAACCAAGACAAAGATGATCAAGCCAAAGATTGGACTCATACTGTATATTGCATATGAGGTTAAAGTTGAGTGCCACTCTATAAGAGCAAGAAGCTGCCTCAGTCTGCATCCTCAGGAAGTTCTGGAGTTAGAACTACCTCCGGAAACATTGTGCCAAGGTATGAGTTACTATTCCATATTCCATACTATGAGTACCCATACCTTATGGGTTAAATATTAAGTGAAACATAGTCCCTGACATAGAGAAGGCATTTGTTAATTGTTAACTCTTGTTGTTTTGATTGATGGGACCATTGTTATTATCTTGATATGAATAAAGTTTGGGAATGAGAAAAGCATCATTGGGTAGCCTCATTGCCTCCCTCCTTATTCTGGTTCAAATATCTCCAAGCTAGAATGGGATTTTGCAATGGTAGAGTTTTATTATCATCCTCTGAATTTCTCTCTTGATAGGTGGAGAAACAAAAATACATTTCACGATCTCCAAACCAGAGGCTGATAACAACATTATCACTCCTTGCAGAGTCCTATGCATTCAGCAGTTCTTGGTTACAGTATTAGTTTTTGGTTACTATGTCAGTTAAGCACACTGGCCTGTATTCATGCCCATAGTAAATTTTTCCATAGTGAAGTGGCTAATGGTATATCCTGACCCCTTGGCATCTCTAAAAATTATTTCCTTATGCAGCTAATTTGATGGCTAACTTAAAACAACATGCGTTGTTCTGTTTAATGTTTAACTCTGTGTCAACATTTCTGACTCTCCAATCTGCGATGCATAATGCTGACTTTGGCCCAGTAGCCAGAGATATTACTCTAAACAATTTATATCCAGTCAGAGCAGATGCTATGATTTCATTATTTTGGACCACTATCAGTTCTACACAGAGCCTGATGTAGCCACTATCCCTTGCCAGATTTATCTCTATCTCACAGTGTCAAATCAGAGTGGCAGACACAGCTTTATTGATATTGCCTTCTGGAAATTTCCCACTTATCAATATGTTTTATTCTTGGAAACACGATTTAGTTTATTCCAACAAAAATCCTATAACATCAAATGTGATCAGAGGGCCTAAGATTAAGTTGTAAATTGTTCATTTATGGTTTACTTAGCCATTGCTAAATGGATAATTCTGAAAAATTAGCCATACAATCAATATTTTTTGACAAGCCCAATTGGGTTCTCACCCTTACCACACTCCCTAGGGTCTCATCCAGCACCAGTACTTTAGTGGACACTTCTATTTACTCCTCAGACTACATCTCAAGCTCAGGTTTCATACTGAACCTAAACCATAATACACAACCACATGTACTGTGTGTATGAACTGGTTGTTGAAAGAAATAATAGAAAGATCTGATAAGCATGGAGATGCTCAACCTCTTGTAGTCAGAGAAATAAGGCGTGATTTTAAAATACTTGTTGGGTTGATGAAAATTTGTGGGAGGGCCAAGGTTAAAATGCTATGCTCGTAACCCTTCCTGTAAACAACTTTCTAAGTTTTGTTTTTATCTAAAGTAGAGTTTTAAAAAATTATTTTTATAATTCTTTGTACCCTCAATGAATCTGAAACAATGAAAAAAATTATCTTTAGTGGATAGGGTGCAGCTTCTGGAGAATCAAGTAGGACAACCCAAGTTCCAGTTCCCAGTAGCCTGTTCTAAAGGAGAATATTTGGATGTTGGGTAGGTAGGCCCTGATAAGGTGAGCAATGAAAGCTTCCCATACTTTGTTCCTTAGTTGCTCTGGGAGGTTTTGAGCCATGGATTGTGCTCTAGTGATTTGATAGAAGGTGCTAGAAGGGATACAGGCAATATCCAGTGCCTTTCTGTGGGCCACATCCACTGGGCCAGCATTGTTCTAAGAGGGCAGACAAGAGACATCTATGACACAATCCTTGATTGTAAGGACTTTGGATCTGGGTGGTGGAACTAACAGACTATACAATCAGCAAGCCATTGAAAAACCTTGTGCTGAGCCCTAACTTCTAACATGGAAATTTCATGGAACAGAGGTGGCATTGGATGGAATGATCAAAGCAGTCTTCCTGAATAATGTGGTACTTGAGCTGAAACTTAAGTTGGTGTAAAATTTCAGGGCATAGCGATAAGGTGTTGCGAGAAGGGCTTCCACATTAGCACAAGCAGAGAGGTGGGATGATTAGAGTTTATTTGGGAAATAGCAAAAACAAAATCTTAATGAATGTGAAGGTTCTTTTTGAGAAGAAATAAAAAAAATGTTATTCAGCTGAGGTTTGATTATGAAAACTTTCACAAGTCAGGAAGAGAAGTCTGGAATGGATGTAGAAGGCCACAGGCAAACGTTTTATCTCGGTGAACATTTATCGAACACCTTTTATGTGTTCTCAGAATTCTGAGGAAATAGATGAATTGGACATGGCCCTGCCCTGAAGGCGTCTGCAGGTTATAGTAGAGGAATAAACGTGAGAGTGGAATCTTAGAAAGACAAGTTTTTCAGGGAATTGGAATAGATGGAGTGTTAAGGAACGCTAAGCATGAAGCTAGTCGGGACCCAAACTGAGAGCAAGCGGTGTCTGGCAGCTCATTTTAGGGATGGAAATCGGGGCTGTTTGTAACCTAATGTTTGTAGCTTTGGTATCTTGATTGAATTTTTGAGACAAGAGGACAAGTTAAGGTTACTAGATTTAGCAAATTAAAAAAAATTTTTTCAGTGTGTCTTGTGCAATATTCATCGCTTATCTGAACTTGGACTTCACTGGACATATTGTATTTTGCAATGTGTTTGTTTATTTTGGTCATTGTTTCTAAATGTCATTTATCCTCTACAAATGATGTGCTTGGTTGTGTACTGTTTTCATTTCCAGAGGAAAGAGGAGAAGGGAAATGAGTTCTTTGCAATTTTATTGTTTTGGCCTCAGAGACTGCAGTTGATTGCCGCTTCCTACCTCCAACATCCGGCAAAACCTGCCTAGTTCCCCAACTGCTTCCCAACGCATAAACAAAGTAAATGAAAATCACCAGAGATTCCAGATGATTGAGAAAGGTCTGGGGATTCAGATCAAAGAGTAATTGTCAGGGGACTTGGCGTGAATTTTATTCTCTCAGTGGGTTCATATGATTTTCCCTGCTTCATTTACTATGAAGAAATTTGACTTAAACTCTATTCTGCTACAAATTCTTGAACACTGGGGGTGTGGTTTCTAGCCTTGTCATATGTTTAATAAAATTCCATAGTCACAAAACCACCGGGAGCCTGAGGCATTTGCCAAAGATTGGGTTTTAATGGAGAAACATAGGAATTGCCCCAAACTGTGGTTTAACCCAGGAAAATACCCATCACAGTAAAAAGACACTTGGTAGATACATCCCGGCATGGGCAGGCGACAGAAATTTCTTAAAAAGGCTTAGGAAGAGGTTTATTTCAGGACACTGTGATGTTGTTTTCAGAAGGTAAAACTCCTGCTACTGAAACTTTGAGATAGTCCTCTGGCTCTCTGACCTCCTGTCTCTCCGCCTGTCCCTCTACCTCACCCGGTATTACTGCATCAATTTAGAAATGTAGTCAGCACCTTAGCTTGTTTATATAACTTTCCAAGCGCTGTACTAACTAACTACCAGGCTGGTGTCTGAATTCACATTTCTGTGAAGGAAATGTTTGAGCACCTGCCTGTGATCAGGTATTCATCAGCAGGACTCCTGCCCCAGCCTCTTGGTCCCCTTAGTGGGGCTCTGGACACAGACTTGGGTGTGGACAGAACCACTAAATCAAGTGACACGATCACTCAGGTGTTTTCTTTTGCATATTTTCCTCTACTTTATCAGAATAAAGAGCTTGATTTGTGGCCTGACTTTTATGAACTTCTGTATTTTTTAAGTTCTAAATTCACTGAAGTAAATCCTTCAGAGCATTTGACTTTGTATCATGGGTTTCATGTTTAAATTTCCCCTGAAGTTAATCATACCATGGAAACTATTGGGGTGGAAATACTGTCCCTACAATCACATGAACATATCGTAAGTCTGTCTCAGATTTTCAGGACCCCCTTTGGCCTGTAAACACTCCATATGATCATGGTAAGAAAAGGCAGCACTTGATGCAGGTCCGTTTTAAGTGGGACAAAGAAGAATTTTTTTAAACTCGCTAATCAAAGGCCTGAGGCTGAACAAAGGACATTTCACCGACAGCTGGTTACAGCAACTGCGTTGTCTAGAGCTAATTCTTTTAGCCTTTGCTTGCGTTGTGTTGTGCCCTGTGCAAGATTGGGAGCAGACAAGAAGGAGTGAAGAAGGCCTTTTACAAGTCTCCAGTTTAGCTTTCAATTTACAGTGTTATCTATCCTGACTGATGCGCCCACATCATTATTGGTGAGAGAGTGGAGAGAAAAAAGGAGGATTCTATTTTTTGCACCCTCTTCTCCTTGAGTTCTTTCGTCTTCACGTAAAAGCAATCAGATGGGCAGGTGAAGGAAGTGGGAAAAGGATGGCTTTAAGTAGCTTCTAAAATCAAGATTCCAACTTTGTCCTTAAAGGCTGGCCCATACTTCTGTGATGTCTGGCGCAGTATTTTCAGCTCCACCTTGTATGTTTTAGGAAGTGTGCACTTCTCAGACTAGAACTGCCTTAAAGAAGGAAAGCAGGGTATTTGGAGGTAGAATAAGTAGGGGACAGATTGCTCTTCAAAATCCACCTGATTCATTCCATCTGTTAATTATGACATGGCTCACCTCCAACACCAGCCTGTGGTCTCAGTCGACACACGTCTAGGGTAAGGTAGTCTCTAGGAGGTGTGCTGCATATTTGGCAATGTGGGGTGGTTTATAACTTGACTCTACCATCCCCCCTTCTCAATTAAGGGGCCTTAAGATAGATAGATTGGTGCCCTGGGGTTGGAGGAGTTACAGAGGAAAGCCAGGTGTTATGTACCTGGAAGTCCCCATGAAGACACCAAAGAAAGACCAGGATCTCAGAACCAAGGTCATAGTGGCAGAAATTCAGACTAAAGTGGGAAACATGTATGGAAATGGCAGAGGATAGAACCTGCAGAAGTGGGATGACGGGGTCTCCACTAGCAGGGGCGAGGACTTGGGCTTTAAGTGTTGCGTGAGAACCTTCTAGGCCTATGGTGCCCAGCTGTAGTGTCCCAATGATGCTGGCCTATGACTCCTGGCAGTAAACAGGATGATGGGTGGAGGATGATGACCAGACCCTTCAGGTGTAGCCAAGAAACTGATAGAGTCCTCTGTGCAGGACTCTCCTTCACATCGTGCTACAGTGTGAAGGTCTGTAACAGCAGTTCTCAACCTGTGGGTTGTGACCCACAGGAACTGTATTAAAGGGCCATAGCATTAGGAAGGTTGAGAACCACTGGTTTATAAGAAAATATTCCCTAAGATTTTGAACCCTAGGTATCCATGGATACTTGTAGCTCTGGGATGAATACTTAGGACTCCCGGACAGGAAAATAAGAGTTGAGCTGATGACGCCCTGGCAGGGGCTGCTGGAGGCACTGTGTCAGAGGGCACGTGCGTGATTTGTGTCCATCTTCATTCTTTGGCCCAGCATGGGACACATCTGCCTGCAAAGCTACATATATCCAGCCTCAACCTCATAGCCACAATTTATGGAGACAGAAATCACACAGTTTTGTTTGAGTCTTAGGAGGGACCCCAGGAAATGTGGGTATGAGTTAAAGTACCTGACTTCTCACTTCCTGGGTGGGGGGGGCAGGGGGTGACTGGCCAATGGAGTGACTGGGTCCAAAGGTTGATTCTATGAGGCTGGCCTTGCCCAAAGGAGGACAGAGGAGCAAGGGGCAGGCCAGACCAGAACAACCATGGGAAAGCAGCAGGTCAGACAGCAGGGATGTCACACACATACACCAAATCCAGAAGGTCTGAGGAAGGACCAGGTCAGCAACCAGATCTTGGCAGATATTGGTGAGTGACAGGAAGGGAGGGGTTGGGAGGTGGTGGGAGGAAGCGGAAGGAAGTGCTGTCCATGGCTACAATAATTGGGAATGTGACTTATTAATTCAGGACATCAGGCTATTATTCAGGAAGTGTTCATCCAATCATTCAATAAACATGTAAGTGCCTAAAATGTTCCAGGTTCTGAGCCTAAATCTTGGGATATCATAATATAGGACTAAGACACCAACAAGTACTGTGACTTGAGAGAGGGTTATGAGAACATCAGCAGGACACCTACTTGAGAAAAGGGGAGCCTTTCCAATGATAGAGATGGCTGAGTCCACACTCAAGGTGAGGTGGCAGTTGAGTGGGGGATGCTTGTTTTAGGCAAAGGGAACAGCATATACAAAGGTGAGGTGGCAAGAGAGAGCACAGTACTTTGGGGAAGCCATATAATGTTCAGACAGTTTGGAGCGTAGAGTGAAAAGTGGGGTGTGGCAAAGGATAAAGGTTCAGATAAAAGCTGAAGGGCCTCCTCAGCCGTGGGAAGCACTTGGACTTCATGCTAAAAGCCATGGAGACCGGCTAGAATGGCTTTGAGCAAGAGAAACTCAAGTTGAGCTGTACTGGAAAGACCACTCTGGCTACAGGTTGCATAGTTCAGAGCTAAGCCAGCTCTGAGCTGTCCCAGGGGGTGGCAGTTAGGCTGGAGAGAATCAGGCTGGAGAGCAATTCTGGCATCAAAGCAACAGGGCTTGGTTACTGCCTGGCAATAGGGAAATGGAGGAGATGAACATGAGTTCCAGGTTTCTGGAATGAACAGTGGAGTGTGTGTGGTTGTCTTTTACCTGTCAGGGGGAACTCAGAGGAGAATTGGGTTTTGGAGAGAAGACAATGAATTCAGTTTTTGATATGTGTGGGGTTGGGGGTGGCAGGGGGAAGTTCTGATTTGCACCAAGCCAGGGCCTATCTTGGTGGGTGGCTCAGGCTATTCACAGGACTAAGCACAGGCTCATCATCCTTTAACAACTATGATGTTTTTATTTTCTCCCTGGCATAGAAGAGGATCTTCACTGGGACCACAAGGAATTTGGGCTGGAATATGCCAGAGGGGAAAAGTCTGAATTAGACTCTAAATGTACAGTAACAAGATTTAGCTTCTGAATGCAAAGATAAACGAATACAATCCTAATATCTCAGTATAATAGAAAGAATTCTTAGAATTTTGCTGGCACCAATGGTTCTTGTTTTATGAATTCCTCGACATGCTTCTGTAACAAAACAATTGCTTTATTATTGTGTTGGGGGTGGGGGGAGCTTCCTGCAGGGCATGCCTAGAAAATGGTGCACTTCACAAAAGATATGCCATTTCCCTGGGCTCTGATTTTCTTCTTTTCCGGTCAGTATTTCACTCTTGTCAGGATATTGCCTGATGCCTGCCTGTCTCAAACCCCAGAAGACAGCCATCTGTTGAGCTGTGGAATGTTTTCAGCCACAAGTCATACATCGTTATTCTAGCCAAGGCATGCTGTTGCTTGTAGAATTTTTTATAGATGGAGGCCCAGCTTATGTTCTGAATTAGAGGCTCTCATCTGCCTGTGGCAAATTGCAGCATGTGCTAGTATAAATTCCCTCCTGGGTGGTATTTGAAATATTTCGGATATTATTTGTTCAGGCATTCTACAACTCCCTTTAATAACACCGTCTCCATTACCATTTGGTCTTCAAAAGCAGAAATGTGTGTGTGTTTGGGATTGTCTCACACGAGAAGCATTTTCTATTTTCTCATTAGGAACTTTCTCTGTATGCCAAAGGAGAAAAAACTGGGGGAGAACACATTTTATATTTAAGTGTGAAAAACATGACCTGTATTACTTTAAAGGTTGTATTCTGGTACAACCTATTTATAATTTTAAACTTTTAAAGAGGGAACGTTTTTAAATTTAGCCCAGTGTTAGTGATGTCTGCTAAGGAATAATTCCATTTATTAGCTTTCAAGTTAGATAAAAGCGCTAGCTTTGAGGAAAAGACAGCTAAAGGTAAATGGGGTGGTTTAGAGGAGAAATGCATTATAGAAGCACATTAGTTATGTGGGTTTATGCTACAAGAGCTGAGTGATTATTGTCTTTTATTCCTGCTCTGTGCGGATCAGAGTGCTCTATTGCTGGAGATAGAAGACAGGGAATACTGTAGTAAGGGACAGGTAGAAAGAGCAGAGCCTGCTGTCAGGGCAGAAAAGTCCACAGACATTAGGAGTTTCCTTTTCTATAGTAATTAAAGTTCACTGAAGAAGAAAAGCTTTAGGAATTTTAGCATGCCACGGGGCTAAAAATTCTGGAAGATTTTAGCTAGAAGAGAGTGAGGTGGCACTATGCTCAATCCTGGCAATAGAAGTGGGATTACATCAAATAACTACTGATGAAAATTCTTCAAAGGTGCTTCATCAGCCCATGGCTAAAGTCCAGCCTTCTTAAATGGCACGTGGAGTTTTATGATTGGGCCCTGATTATATTTCCAGCCTTATTATTATTATTTATTATTTCTTTGGCCATCCTTGCCCATCTCTAATATCTTGTACTATGTCATTCTCCCCAGGATTTATCCCTAACTTTCAAAATAAAGCATACTTTTCTGAAAGAAAGAATATAATTAAATAAAAAAGTTATTCTCTGTAACTCAGTTATAAATTCCTTTGAATAAACTAGCAGATCTAACATGAAACCAAAATTGATTCCTACTGCAGTTGGAAAACATGCCACTGTGGAACAAATATGGCTTGGAGACAAATGACCTTGCTGCTTTCTTCAAGGTCACATAGTAGTTTGATGATGAAGCATATCTTTGTTTTATTTTCTGTAAACTAGAGAGATTATGGTTTACTACATATGGCTGTTGTGAGAATAAAATGAGATCATGCTTATAAAAGACTAGGTAGGCTTTGTCCTTTATAAACATAGCTGGCACTAAATAAATAGTGACCACAAAATTTATCTGAGGGACTGCCTTGACCCCTTCCAGTGGGTGCTGCTTCTAGAGAAAAGCAGCATGAGCTCATAATGTTCTGACTCTTTTGTACTTCTGAAATATTCCTGTGTTTGTGTATGTGTGGGTATGTGTGGATAGATGCGAACACACTTGGCCTCATTGTGTAGCCTCTCCTATACATTATACAGAGGCTGAGTTTTCCAAAACCTTTCCCCTTATAATCTGCATGTCCATCAAACTTCCTTTGTCCTTGATATCCAGTTCAGAGCATCCCTGAGGTATTACTGACCCCTTTGAGCACGTCTTCCCAGAACTGTGCATGGAGGGTTGAGCATTTTGAGGGTGTGTACACAGTGATACAAAGTTTTAAGTAATAAATGAAAGGATAGTTTAGAGCCTTCATCACATCTGTGTTAACTTCCCATTACAAATTAAAATATCCATCTTGACACAAGTTTAATTTTTCCAAAACACCTGTTCTAAAAGGCAATATACTTTTTACATAATGGAAATGGCAACACTTTGAAAATATTACCCTTTACTGGAAAGTTAGTTATAATATGTCCCAGAATAAATCTTATCCTTGGGAGGGGTGTGTGTGTCAGAAGGGAGGCAGTTCTCATTTGTAATGAGGAAAGTCAATCCCCAAACAAGATCCCCAGAATACATATATAGAACACACCCACAGATTTCCTTTTCTTTTTCTCTCATTACTACATTTAAGAAAAGAAATAAATGAGTCCCTTTGGTTTTCTCTTCACATTTTACAAAAATTATTATAGATGCAGGAGTGTGATCAATTAACAACTATTGAATTCTGAAAAACTACAACAAAACTTCTATCTTAAATCATCCACAGAAATTGGATCAATTTCCATTGTGGATTAGACAGCTTATTTATTTGCAGAATCCATTTCTCCCTACACTGGCTACTCATTTCATAAATAATCCTGGCAGTGTGGTTGCACAATATACTGGTATTTCACTAATTTTTATACAAATCCAAATGGCAGCAGTCATTTAATGATGTAAGTATCTTTGAAGAGTGACTTCAACACAGTCTAAAACAAGAGAATTCGGGTTTACAATCATGCCATTTTCTAGGTGTCATTTACTGTAACTGGGTAACAAAAGAAATACCAGCGTTTCCTTAAAATGAAACAATTTGTGAGGCTGTCATAAGAAGTGAAATGGTTTCTCTTCCTTCTTGGCTTCTTTTGAACAATCTCCATAAAATAAGGGAATCGCCAGAAACCTTTGGATGCTTCTGTCTTCGTGAAAAGGACTGCTTAATTGAAGTTACCGACCTTCCTTGCTTTTCCATTCAAAGATCACCTCTATCTCGTGGGAGGGATGTCAGGGGAAAGATTTCTGCCTTGCAGGAGCCTCGAGAATTATAATCATCTGTCTCCACGTATTATATACCCTCCTTTGAGTACATTAAAAAGCCATGAGATGCAAAACATATAGTGCATGTTCTTTACTACTTTTCAATGTAGATTCTTTGAAGGCACGATGAGTAAATTCAGGAACGGATGGGTTTAAATAAATTTCTGAGAAATTCTAAGATTCTGTGATGTTGTCATTTGCATGTTCTAAGGTACTGCTGCAAACATCACTTCAATGGGCTGAATGCCAACTACTTTCTGATGTCTATTTCTGCACTGTCCTTTACTCAGGCAGTTTCTTATCCCCCTTATGTGCTTCTCCTCAAAGGTGGAAAGGTGTGAGAGGAAGCTTGGTCTTTTAGGAGGAACACAAATAGTGTGCTGTGTATCTGGATTTCAGATCGCTGAGTGGAGAGTTGTGGGTGAGAAGAGACTGAAAATCGTGAAAAGTCATGTCAATCTTGCAAATGAGTTTGAACTTGATCCTAAGGACAAGGAAGCAACATTGAGGATTTTACAGACTAGCCATATGGTAAAATTTTAGTTTTAGAAACATCACTGTTAATTCTGTGATGTTCATTATACCAATGAGTGTTCATTTTACCAATCTTTGTACTTTTCTGTAGTTTCAAAAGTCTGACTCAAATGAAAAAGGTAACTAAAGTTCATTCTGAGGATAGAATAGTTTAGATGGATGCAACACATATATCAGTTGGAAATGTGTGGCAGTCATACACACAGGGGATAATGATGTGCTCACTGTGCAGTAGGAGTAGAGATATATACACACATGCCACATTTTCTTTGTCCACTGATGGATTGATGGGAATGTGGATTGAGTCCATATCTTTGCTATTATGAATTATGCTGCAATAAACATTTGAATGTCTTTTTGGTAAAATCCTAGTAGTGGGATTGATGGATTGAACAGTAGGGTTACTTTTAGCTTTTTGAGAAATTTCTATAATGTTTTTTATAGGGGTTGTACCAGATTATAGTTAGATCAACAGTGTATAAATGATCCTTTTTCTTGGCATCCATGCTATCATTTGTTGTTTTATGTCTTTTCGATAATGCAGTCTAACAGGGGTAAAGTGGTATCTTCTTGAGATTTTAATTTCCATTTCCCTAATGATTAGTGATGGTGGACTTTTTTTTGTAAGTTTGGCCATTTGTCTATCTTCTTTTTAAAAAAAATTCTGTCATGTCTTTTGCCCACTTTTTGATGGGATTGTTTGCTCTTTTCTTGCTGTTTTGTTTAAGTTCTTTATAGATTCTGAATAGTAATCCTTTGTCAGATGTTTAGTTTGCAAATATTTTCTCCCATTCTATAAGTTTCCTGTTTACTCTGTTAATTATTTTCTTTACTGTGTAGAAGCTTTTTAATTTAATTAAGTCACATTTATTTATTTTTGTGTTTGCCTTTGGGATCATAGTTATAATTTTTTTGAGTAGGCTGATGTCTACAAGAGTTTTTCCTGTGTTTTTTCTAGAATTGTTATGGTTTTATGCCCTACATTCAAGTCTTTAATTGACCTTAAATTAATTTTTGCATAGGATAAGAGATATGAGTTCTATTTCATTATTCTTCGTGTGGCTTTTCAGTGTTCCCAGTACCATTTATTGAATAGGGCTTCCTTTCCCCAGTGCATATTTTTGTCTGCTTTGTTAAAGATCAGTTGGTCATAGCTATATGGTTTTATTTTGGGATTTTCTATTCTGTTCCATTGGCGTATGTCTCTACTTTTATGCTTGTGCCATGCTGTTTTGGTTACTATAATCTTATAGTATAATTGTAAGTCAGGTAATGTGATGCCTCCAGATTTGTGAATTGTTCTTTTTGCTTAAGAGTGCTTTGGCTATTTGTGCTCTTTTTTGGTTCTAAATGAAGTTTAGGATTATTTTTTCTAGATCTTTGAAACAAGGCATTGGTGGTTTTATAGAAATTGTATTGCATCTTTCAATTGTTTTGGGCAGGATGGTCATTTTAACAATGTTGATTCTATCAATCCATGAGAATGGGATGTTTTTACATTTGTTTGTATAATCTAAAATTTTTTTCATTAGTGTTCTGTAGTTCTCCTTGTAGTAGTGATCATTCACTTCCTTGGTTAAGTATATTTCTAAGTATTTTATTTTCTTCATAGCTATTGTGCATGGTATTGAGACCTTGATTTGACCCTCAGGTTGGCTGTTATTAGTGTGTAGAATGGCTACTGATTTGTGAACATTGATTTTGTAACCTGAGACTTTGCTGAATTTATTTATCAATTCCAGGAGTTTTTTTGGTGGAATCATTTAGGTTTTATAGATACAGGATCACATCATTGGCAAGCAGGGATAGCTAATTTCCTCTTTTCCAATTTGGATGCCCCCCCCTTTTTTTTCTTTTGTCTGATTGCTTGGTCTAGGACTTTCAGTGCTATGCTGAATAGAAGTGGTGATAGTGGGCACATTTGTCTTGTTCCAGTTCTTAAGGGAAATGCTTTCAACTTCTCCCTATTCAGTCTGATTGTGGATTTGTCATATATGGTTTTTATAATTTTAAGATACAGTCCTTCTGTCACTAGTTTGTTAAGTGCTTTTGATATTATAAAATGGGTTTTTTTTTTTGTTGTTTTTTGTTTTTTGCAGTTTTTGGCCAGGGCCAGCTTTGAACCTGCCACCTCCAGTACATGGGGCTGGCACTCTACTCCTTTAGGTCACAGGCAACATCTATAAAATGTCTTTTTCTGCATCTACTTGCAATTTTGATACTCTCCTTGAGATTTCTGTGTGTGGGTTGCTTCTGGCCCATTATTGAAAGAATTCTGAAAAATCATCTTTGATTGAGGTTAGCAATAAGGAGATTTCAGGGAAGAGCAATGGTAGTTGAATAACAAGAGAAGCAGCCCCCCAAAAATATTAAATAATAATTACAGTTACATGTTTAAAAGCTGGTTATATGACAGACACTGTGCTAAGCTCTTTACCACTATTGCCATATTTCATATTTACCCAATAATCAGAACTAATATTTATTCCATTTTACTTGAGAAAACTGAGATGTAGAGAAGTTAAATACTATGCTCATGATCACATAAATCACTCAGAGAAAGAACAACTCTAACTCAAATCTGCTTTAATCCAAAGTGCCTCACTTTATTGGAGAAGAAAGACCTGGTTTCAACCAGTGAGTGTTTGAGGTGCAAGGGAGGCTTGAGAGGACCAGCCTAGCAAGAAGGGGTTTTGTCTGTCTGCTTGTTTGTTGTCCAGATGGAATAAGCTTTCAGGTGTTTTTAAATATCAATGGGAAGTAACTGATAGAAAAGGAGAACTTAAAGATCTGGAGGAAGAAGGAGCAACAGGACAGGTCTTCTGGGAAGGTAGTGTAGGATGGGAAGGGATCCAGAGTATTCTGCTCTCATTATCACCATAGTCACACTGGCACAAGTGATCTGGGAAGCAGATGAGTGAGGGAGTTCTTGCCTTGTGGCTTCTATTTTCACTGTGAAGGAGAAAGTTAGGGCATTTTTGAGCAAAGAGAATGATGATAGGTAGAAGCTTTGATGAATATCAGGATTTATATTTGCCTATGTGGAGAATGGGTGAGAGTTCTGACCAGAGAAATGCAGAAAGACTCCACACAGCATTTAAGGCCCAGTGGAGGCTGTTCATTAATTTGTAGTGAAACTGAGATGGGGCAGACAGCAGGAGAGAAAGGCATAGTTGATGCTAGGTGCTCAGGAAGGACTTATTAAATTAGGCAAAATTAAACATATAGATAAACATTGAATTTTGACTTGTGTTTTCCCCTGAAATTAATTTCTTTAAAAAATTAAATTTATCACATCAGTTAGTAAGTAGTTCTTTTCTCATGACAGGTGGAAAAAAAAAATAAATCCCTGTGTGTGTGTATGGTGGAGGTTTAGTTATCAGACAAGTAGAAAGTGTTTCTAATGAGTTTATGCATATGTGCTTCTGTGTTACTTACCTCTGGTTCTTCAATCTGTAAAGTTTTCAACAGCAGGGACAAAATAAAAGGAGAACCAGGGGAAGCAGGAGGAAGGAGGAGGGAATGAGGATAAGGGACAGGATGTGGCTTTGGAGTCCTGGTATGCCAGTATTATTAACAATTCCAGTGCTCACTGGCACTTCTTTGTCTGAATTCTCATTCCGTGGAAATCCTCCTGAGTCCTGGCCAGTTCACATGGTGACTTTGTAGTGCACAGCAGTGACTGACAGCTTTGCAAAGCAGGCTTGATGTCTGACAGACAGCTACATCTCTCCTGCTAAGCACTGGATCTGGACTTCTGTGTGGCTATGCAAATGCCATCATGGGGGTTCCTCTCAGGACCCTCATTTTTTCCTGATTTTTCTTCTTCCTGTTCCTATTCAATTTCAGGATGGCAGTTCATACATCATTTTCTTGACAGGAAGAGTTGGGAGGAGGGGTGGCCCAGTTGAAAATCCAGGTGTAGTGAGTGGACTTGATTTGAATGAACTGCACTTTTAAATCAGGGCCAGATGGCTTTGAGGGTGGAAGCCTCAAATCTTCCTTCCAAGGGGATCAGCTTTTCTCCTAGGGACGCACTTTAGTGGCCATGGAGATATTACTTTTGTACGTTCAATCTAATACCTAATGGGCCATGTCACTACTTACAATTGACCTTAGATCATGGGCTCTTTAACCAAGTTTGGGAGGAGCTGAAAGATGGGCAAGACTTTTAGACTAAACAACTCTAATTACTGATGGATTTATGTGAATAAGTGTTAATGTTACGAATGGAAATTATGGGCTACCATGCTAGGTTTCAGAATATGAATATTTTTCAACTTGACCGTTGCAAACAAATCACCCTTCCATTTTATCTATTCATCAAATATTTAGTGAGTGAGTACTATGTTCCAGGCACTACGGTAACAGGACTCTTCCCTTTCATGCTTCTGTGAGCCTCTTTCCTCCTGTGATTAAGGCCAAGTATTTGGGGGAGGAATTAAAGCTCTTGTTTATTGAGTGCCTTCCATCGTCTGAGCCATATCTTTCTTGTTCAGGCACACAAAGAATACATCAAAGTAAAGAGTATTATGTCCATTTTATAGATCGGGAAAATGAGAGTTAGACACGTGAAGTAACTTGCCAGAAAATGGCAAGACTGAGATTTGAACCCCTTATCTATCTGTGTCCAAAACTCAGTCTTTTTACTAGTTAAGCTGCCAGAGGAGAAAAGCAAAAATAGAGATTCCAGTTTTAAAGGATTGCATTTCCTCATATAATTGTATTTTAGCATTGAAATTAGCCATTTACTCCTTTATGTAAATAAGGGTCAATCTACTGGTCATTTCCTTAGCAGTGAGACCGCATGTGAGATTATAGACTGGCTGAAGATTATTTAGTAGGGAGGGTAAATGTGAAGACCTCATTCACATGGGAGGGCTAACTGGAGAATTCTTAACTACCTTAAAAAGCTGTGTGGGCTGTAGATCCTCATTCACTGTGTGTTCACTCTCCCATCTGCTCAGCACTGGTGTAATTAGCTGATGTTAAAGGCATGTCCGGTGGAAAAGGTAAGGGAATTTATCTTGGTTTAACAGCCTTGGGGGGCACTTGCCTCTGTCACCCCATTTAATCACCACACACCCTGCAAATGGGGAATAAAGAAATCAAGGGAAAAAGAATTGTAGGAACTTGCCCAAGGTAAGTTTTTTACATATGTTTTTTATAAATAATCAGGATTTGAACTCTGGTGTACCTGACTCCAATGTCCTTGCTTTTTCTACTCTTAAAATAAGAGAGGATTTAAGGGATTGTTTATAGCTGGGGAAGATGGGTTTTGGTGAGGGATTAGATGTTACCTCAGCTGGAAGGAGACTGCCTGCTCAACCTCCTGGGCTTTTGCTTTTTTCCCTTCAATTTCAAAAGGATCCTTATTTAGAACTGTGGAGGCTGTGACTATCTATGGTTACATGCACCTGACGCAAATTTTCTTTTGCATATTGCAAATCTCTGTAGGTCTTCCCTTGGAAACTTCTACCCCTGGCAATGTTGTAAGTAGAAGGGGCACTGTTTTTGGAGTTAGGAGCCCTGGATTTACTGAGGAGTTGTACATCCTTGGAGAAGACTTTAAATCTTGGTATTTATTCACTCATTCAATCCATCCATTCATTCATTAGTCCCTATGCCAGGTCCTATCTGGCTGGGGAGTTAGTGAAAAAGAACATGTTTATTCTTTAGGAGTTTATACTCTAGTGAGAATACTGACCAGAAACAATAAGCAAATACATGAGTGAGACAGATTTGGACTGATTTAAGTTTCATAGAGGAGAGAAAAATAAACAGGGAAATATGACAGAGAGGGATAGCATGGGGTGAGGGAGGGGAACACTGTAGGTTGGGTGGCCAGAGAATGCTCCCTGAGGGATGACACGTGAGCTGGAATCATAAAGTAGAAGAAACCCAGGGAAGAGAGCACACACAGTGAAAGAAGAGAACAAAAGAAAGCTATGGACCCGGGTCTGGAGTGTTTGAGGGACAGAAGGAAGATCTTAGATGATAGAGGTTAAGGACTCAGTGATATAATATGTGTAAAATAATTTGCATGGGACAATATGCTAAATATTGTAGCATGCTACAATTGCATGCTAAGATACTTTGTAAATAATTATACAAAGACTATTATTTTTATTTCCCTTACCCTTGCTACTTTTCCTCTCTCCTATCCTTTTCCCTCCTCTCCTTTCTTTTTTTCAGGTGTCTCCTATACCAAAAGGCTGATAAAAAAAACTCCGATAAAACAAAACAAAATCCAGTGCTTTCATTTTTAAATTTCTGATCTATTGTGGACTGATAGTTTTGTAAGATACCTCAGTGCTGTCAGTACCTTTAGAGATTTCTAAATGCTGATCTTGATTTCTGTACCTCCCTCATGGTGGGCTGGTCTCAGATAGCCATGGACCACACTGGGTTTTCTAGCCTAATTCTTCAGTCACAGACTTGGTTATCAGAGGTTGCTGACCACTTAACAAATTCTAATAACCCGATATCTTGTTTGGCACAAAGCACAGAGGAGAGAGCACCGTGCCCTGCAGAGCTGGGCTCTGTGAAGGGCTCCTGAGGGAAGGGGCACCATTTATTGCTTGCCCAATAAATCATGAATTGAGTTTGAAGGTTGAGTAGTTTGCCACACAGACAAGAAAGGGAGCAGAGAAAGGGGGTCTATAGTGTTCTGTATCTATTTTACTTTGCTATTTGCCAACATATCATATAAATAAGAGGCATTTTAATTAAGGGGACACGGGGTTCAAAAGTACACCCCGTGCATTTACGTAAACAGATAATATCGTGGGCCTTAACATGTTGTTCTCCGATTTCCACAGGTCCTCCAAACTCTCCGAGACAAAGGCCTGGAGGCTGGTGTATACAATCATCCTTAGTTTTTCCTGATACTATTGTATAATGAAAAGTCCAATTAGCCGAGAGCCAGGGCAGCCCTGCGGGAGATTTCATACAGAATCTAGAAGGAGAGCAACGACAGGTGGGCATTTCCCCCTAGGTCTCAATTCCTTTTACTAAGTTTGAAAAGCCAGGGGGAAGTGTCCAACAAGGATGGAATCCTTGCCAAGGTGAATTTCAAGCTGGCATAAAAAGGCTTGAGCAGTAATGGTTGACTCTTAAACGGAGAACAGACAAGGTTATTAAAACTATCAAAGCATGCCTTGGGGTATTTGCTGCAGCCAGGGCTGCCTTCCTGTGCTGTGAAGCTACTTGAAGGAGAGGAGGGCTGCACGCCAGGTCTGGGTGAGGAATAAAGATAAGGATGTCAGGCTCCTGAGGGAGTCAATGTTTGTCAAGGGGGATGTACTCTGAGCAGTGCACAGAATTTTTAGCCACTGGAGAGGTTTCAATCATGCTTAAAAAAAAAAATCAAAGTGTATTGGCTTCTAAGGACAAGAAATAGTAGTCTTCTCATTGTGTCTTAATTTTTTAAACAACTGAAAAGCAAACAGAAATTTTCTGGAGGATTTCACTGATGAAGTGTTCCTCTAGGCTAGGGAACAGTTGTTCTGGACTCTGCTATTTGAGCAGCCACTTTTGGTTTGGCAGACATAAACCCATTATCTTTTTCTTGGGTATTTTTCTTTCCCTGTGATTGAAAAAAAATGTTTTCTGAAAATTCAAAGATTTGAAAAGAGCCTAGAAGTCAATGAAAAGTATTATATCTCATCATTCAGTTTCAGTCTCCATGGGCGCAAATGTTTCCACCAACCTGAATTCTGCTTCAAAAAAGGAATGTCATGTTGAGGGCAATTTGAAAAAGAGTGATTAAAAGCTTTGGGTTTTGGAGTCATAGAGACTCAGGGTTGAATTTTAACCTTACCCTTAGATGGGGTGAGTTATTTCATCCGTCTGGATCTCTAGCCCTCAGGTGTAAAATGGGGTAATGATGGTACTTATGGAAGGTTCTCGTTAAGTAGCAAATCAGATATACCTAGGGGGCCCTCAGCACAGTGCCTGGTGCAGAGTGTAGGATGCTATCAATTAATTTCCTGATGCTATTATTGTGTTATTCATTATTATGCTGTGACCAATTTAAGTCCAGGAGATCTGCTACTAGTTCTGTCCTCTGCTGCCACCATTGTTGCATGTGATAATTGAGTTATTTTCATAATATTGGTTGTCTTACTCCTTCCCATCAATCAGACAACTAGTGTATGGATTTGAAATTTGATCTTATGCAGCAGTGAGCTCATATTGTTGTTCTAGCTGCTATGGTGGACATTAAAATGGATAACAAATGGGGGAATTGACATTTATAGATGACCACAAAGGGCCTTACCTTTGTAAGTAGGTAATACCACAATAGGTATATAGCTTCATTTCACAAATGAGGAAAGGGATCCTGCGAGGTTAAGTGACTTGCCAAAACTCACACTGTAAACAAGTAGATTTGCGCTCAGCCTTTGTGTCCCTTTAAATAGTGCTTGTCTTACTGCACCAAACCACCTCTTTGCCTTGCATGAGCTAACTAGTCAAGATAAAATGCACACAATGCAAAGATAGAAAGCTATAACATTCAAACTGGAAGGACAGTAGCAGCGTACACCAGCTGGCTTGCAGGCCTTGTCTGTGTTTTCTTCCTATGGCCTGGGAACCCCAGCTGTTTAGATCAGTGCAGGACATTTGGCCCAATTATGGGTGAGCTGATTCTCTCTATTCTCTTAGAACACAGAGTTGGATATTTGAATTGGGAGATTGTGTAGACTCCTGAATGGTATACTGTATTCTACTACTGTGAAACAAAATACCCAAACTTTAGAAGATGCAAACAATTCTCACTTATTAACTAACAGCTTGGTAGGTCAAGCCCTGGGTGTCTGGGTTCTCTGTTCAGGATCTAGAAAGCTGAAATCGAAGTGTTGGCTGAGCTGTGTTCCTCTCTCAGGGCTCTGGGGAAGAATCTTTCTCCAAACTCTTTCAGAATTTGTTGACCAAATTCTGTTTTTTTTGTGGTTGTAGGACTGATCTCATTTCCTTGCTAGTTGTTGATTACAGGCTGTTCTTAGCTTTGAGAGGCTGACTGCAATTCTTGCCAGGAAGTGCCCTTTATCTCCAAAGCCAGTAGTGGAGAATCTCTCTGGTCTATACCCCTCTCATGCTTCTCATCTTTTTTTGGAAAGAGCCCAGATCTTTTTAAGTTTCACCCGATTAGATCAGGCTCACAGGGATAATCTTTTCTTAAAGTGAATTGTGCAATAATGATATGGTCTAATCGCGACAGTGAAACCTATGACATTCACAGTCTCAGGGATTATATTCTTACTAAACGTGTGCCATGACTGGGGAGACTAGAAATCTCAGGTGGGGTCGCTACTTGAGGGGTCCTTATGCAAAGAGAATAGAGAGATCTGGAGGGGACGAGGGAGAAAGAGAGAGAAAGAGAAGAGAAAAGAAGAGCAGAGGTTCTTTATGGAGGCTGAGAATGTTTCCCTGCCTTTCCAGCTTCTTTCCTACATTCCTCATCTCCTCGCTTCTTCATATTCAAGGTGCATCTTTCCAGTCTTTGCTTCCATCATTGCCTTGCATTCTTTTCTCTATAGTCCAATTTCCCTCTGCCTCCTTTTCATAAGGACCTGTGATTATATTTAGGGCCATTAGGATAATTTGGAATAGTCTCCGCAAGATCCTTGACTTTAGCACATCTGCAAAGTCTCTTTTGCTATGTAAGTTAACATTCACAGGTTTAAAGAATTAGTGCCTAGATATCTTTGGGTGGGCTGTTATTCTCAACTCATCAGAGTGGGTGTGGATTCTAGAGTCACATGGCTTGAGTTCAAATCTCAACCCTGCCACTTACTAGCCTCATGACTTTAGCCAAGTTACTTAGCCGCTCAGTGCCTCAATTTTATCATCTGTTAAATGGGGATAATAATAATATGTATTGCTTAATTTTATGAAGATTTAGTGAGGTAATTATTGAAAAGTACTTATGCCAGAGTATAGCACACATTTAGTAAATGTTGATAATTACAGTAGAACCTCTATATGTTGACTCCCCAGGGACTGTAGAAAACTGGTCAACATACAGAGGTGGTCAATATAAGAAACTAGGCCTACTGTACTGATACATACATGTGATGCATATCTAGTGTGTGAAAATTGGGTCAACTTAAGGAGGTGGTCAGTGTAGGGAATTGATTAACTATGGAGGTTCTACTATATAGTTTTCAGTGATGTTATTTAAGGTCTGTCCTACATATTCATTGTTTTGACCTGCCAGGATAACATTTTCTTCTGCTGTTTCTCACAGAGCCTATGTTTTCCTTGTGGAGCTTCCTTTTATCTTATTCTCCATCCATATGGTTTAGGTGGGGCTGAATTCACTATTAGCTCTGGGACTGGCTGTGGGACCCAGGCCTACCCCCACCAATCTAATTTCCTTGCCTTGGTCCTAGGGATTGGTTCAATGATTGACATGTGAGCTAATTGGTCCAAGTGCTATGAATCTGTGACTTTTCTAGAAGCAACTAGGAGGGAATATTTTCATGGGGTCGCTGAGAGCACAGTGTGTGAAGCCGTAGCTGCGGGCAGCCTTTTTTAATCCTTTTTTAAAGTTTTGCCATACTGTTGAGCCAATGTGGAGGATAGGAAGCAGAATCAAGGAAAGGAGAGAGACCCCTGAAGTCTGAGGTTAAACTTCAAATCAGCTGGTCCTGAAACCAGCACTTTTGTGGTGGCTAAAGTTAAGTGAGCTAAGAAAGTCTCCTTCTTACTTAAACCAGTTGAAATTGGGTTTTCTATCATTTTTATCTGAAAGACTTCCAGAGTTGGAGGGTGGAGTGGGGAATCCCTCCTTTTTCTCAGAGATAAGATAGAGATTCATTGACCATTTCTTGGCCTCTGCAGATCTGCAAGACCTCAGAAGCCTCTGCCATATGTTTGTGTCCACAGAGTGTTATCAGAGTACAGTGAAGTCCCTAATGTTCTCCTTACTCCTTCCACAATGAAGATGATGACAGTGATGGTAAGCTATAGAATGCCTCCCTTCCAGAAGAAGGAAAAAAATCCTTTCTCATACTTGCAACAACCCTGCAAGGGAGATATTATTTTAAGAAGGGAAAAGAGGAGCTCAGGGAACTGAACTACATCTTCCAAGGTCAAACAGCTAATGCAAGCCAAAAGAAGGGGGCAAACACAGGGCTTTCTGGATCTAGAGCTTGTTCCCTTTTCCTCTGCTGCAATTAACTCCCAGAGGTAATCTAGGAGAAGACCCTGTGATTGGGAATTAGCAATTATGTTTGCAATACCCTTGGCCACTTGGCCTTCCTGGCGGTTGGGATTCTCCTCTTAATCTGCGCTTTGCTTCTCAGAAGATGCTGCAGACATCTAGACTCCAAAAAATCTCCTCCCTATGACTGGGCCCATCTGCATTCTGTATTTCCATACTTCCTGTGTTTTGTGTAAACCTCCTCATGTGTTGGATTTGTGGCTAGAGGATTTCCTGCACTATTCAAATTCAACTTTATATGCTGTTGGGAATATTTTACCCAGTGGGTTTATCATTCTTTTTATATTCTTTTTATAGGTACACATCTAAACTGAGACATGAGGTACAACGTAAAGCAAATAGAAAGTAGTATTGCCTTCTGAGTCCTCATATTCCAAAGCAAATAATAATAGTAGTGAACCAGTGAATAACAAGCATAAATACATACACACATAAATAAGGATAAAATATTGTGTTGTCATGACAACCAAATGTTGGGCATAAAATATATTTGGATCTGTGCTTCATACATACTACTTTCTAACTCTGGGCAAATTACTTATTTACTTCTTGGGTTCTTCAACTGAAAATTGGGAATGATAATAATTCCTTATAAGGTCACTGTAAGGATTGTAGCTATAATTGGGAGGATTATAAGGGCTGAATGGCAATTGTAAACATTAAGCACTCATCATGGTACCTGGCTCAAAATGAGAACTCAAAAATATAAAGTATTTTTTAGTGTATGTACATGTGGAAAAAAATAAAATATTTATAATGCATATACAAGCTATCTAATATGCAGAAGGTACAAAATTAGACTTATAAAAGTATAATGGAAGCTGAATATATGCATTTTATTATTATAGTTGAACTTTAGCCCTAGAGAGCAGATAGCTGCTCATAGAGGATGCTTTTCATGAGAAAAACTGAATGTATTATCCAGTCAGACCTTAGGGACCAGGAACATAGTTTTGAGACATGATCTTTGAAATGAGGATGTGGAAAGCGGTTATTTGGCCAAATGGGACATACTCACCAACTCTCAGTGGCACCAATGGAATACTCAGGGCATTCTCAGAAGAGCAAAACTCAAAGATGGCCCAGTAATCAGAACCTGAGGTTCAGATGCCCCCTGGTCTCAGCAGAGAGAATAAGGCAAGCAGCACTGCTAGGTGTTAAGCTAAATTCCACACAAATATCAAATTCATTCATTTGTACAGTTTTACATCTTCTGAAAATCTTTATATGGTATCATCAGCATAGGCCTGATTCTTCCCTTCTGAGAGCTGCTGCCAAATTAGTACTCATTTGAAGTCTTATCTCTACTGACCTGACTCCACCTTCTGGCCATTATTTATTAGACAGTTAGAGCTGTTAAGACTTACCCCATGATTTTAGAATTGGGATGTGTAGTTTTAGTGAATCTTCTGAACTGAGGATTTGGGAACTGAGGAGAGGTGGGACAACTATATGCAAGTCTGGAGAGATGAGTGAGGCAGATGCAAAGAGAGATAGAAATGAGAGAATGTGTGTGTGTGTGGGGGGAGAGACCTTGGTTTCTGACTGTTCTTTACTTGCATTTAACCTCTTCCCTATCCCTCAAGGGGTTTTGAATATTATTGCATCACAATGAATTCCACTGTCTCTGTTTTTTCCCCCAATGCCGGTTTGAGATATGTCTGCTATTTATTAATACAAGTGTCTAAGCAAGTAATACTTAACTTTCCCAATATCTTCTTATAATGTGTACTTTTAAAATTTAAGTTATGAATTTAATAAACATTTATATTCAATTATAGATACAGTACACAAAGTTAAAAGACAGATATCAAATTGAGAAAAGGTATTTTCTATTTCTAAACTCACAAAGGACTAATTTCTAGAATATGTAATAAACTTTCAATAGTCACCAAGAAAAAACCCCAACACTCCAATAGAAAAATAGGAAAATGGCATCAACAGTCAATGTATGGAAGAGGGAAACTCCAAAGGCTGAGAAGCATATGAAGAATATTCAAAGTCATTGTTAATAAAACAAGATGGTGGACTAGAGACAGCTTCTTTGCAGCTGGACCTGGTGAGACTGGGGAGAGAAGACTCTAGGCACCTCTGCTTTGTGGGTTCTGCCCAGAAACATCCTTTTGGGGGCACAGGGAGGCAGTGGGAGACTTTAGGACCCCACAAGGAGAATGAAAGCAGTGGAGATGTGGCAAGCATTTGCAACGGGTCAGAGGCTTGCCGGATGTGTGGCTGTAGCAGCAGTAGCTGCAACAGTGGTGAGAGTTTGCAGAGAGGGAAGGCCTCCTATGGGATTTTTTTTTTTTTTTGAACTTAGGAACTTGGTTAAATTATCTTGGGAGACCTTGGATGGCCGAGCAAGTGACTTTGAACAGCACCCAGAGGTGGGGACTGAGCCACCAGGATAGAGCAGAGATTTCATTGTTCAGCTATAGTAAGGAGACCAGATGTCCTGCTTTTGGTGGGACAGTCCTGATTTTTAACAACTTGTCCCACATCCCGCGGTGTTTTAAAAAAGTCCTGATTTTTGGAAAGAATGCACGATAAGCTAGGGAATGGCAGGACAATGGGAAGGGAATATATGGTTTTTGGCTGCTGAAAAGGCTAATGTAACTCCATTTGGGAAAGAAGAGAGGTTAATATAACTTCATTTGGAAATGAAAAGGCTAATGTAAACTCCCTACTCCCCTCCTGGGCAAAGTCACCCAGGTGGACTGGTGCACTACTCCTTTAAGCGACAGGCTCCACCCTATGCATAATTTTTTTTAATGTATTATATTTGTAAATTGTACTTATGTTGAAATTAAAAAAATTTATATTACAATACTATTTTTGCATTCTATGAAAATTTTTGTTGCTCTATATAGACCAAATTTTTAATTAAGAACCCCCCCTCCCCAATCAATGATGTCCCACTTTACCAATGTTAAAATCTGGTCACCTTAAGCTATAGGCTAGCTGCAGCCATTGTGGGAGAGCTGCCTTGCAGGCTTGATCCTCAGGGTCCTAGAGCAAGGCTGGTTCTGGTGCACCTGATAAATGGGCAGCCAATTCTGGAGAGATCCAAGTGATACATACTTTCCTGGGAAAGCCAGTGCTTAGCCAAGGGACATGATTTGAAAAGGTTGAGGTATGTCTATTAAGAAGACTGAGGAGAGATTTAGGCTCCCAACCTTGTGGGGTTTGAGGGCAAAGAAGTCAGCAGAAGCTTCCAGTCACCATCTTATACAGCTGTGTCAGCATTGTGATTAGTACTTCATACCCCAGAAGATCACCTGTTGCCCAGGCAATATTCAGCAATATATATATATATAGCAGTGGTGAGAGTTTGCAGAGAGGGAAGGTCTCCTCTGGGATTTTTTTTTTTTTTTGAACTTGGGTACTTGGTTGAGTTATCTTGGGAGACCTTGGGTGAGTGAGCAAGTGATTTTGAATAGCTGCTGCTGCCACAGCCACATATCTGGCCAGCCTCTGACCCGTTGCAAATGCTTGCCACATCTCCGCTGCTTTCATCCTCCTTGTGGGGTCCTGAAGTGTCCCACTTCCTCCCTGTGCCCCCCAAGGGATGTTTCTGGGCAGAGCCCACAAGCCAGAGGTGCCTAGAATTTTCTCTCCCCAATCTCTATCTTTGTGTATATATATATATAAATACAGCTTTTTTCTTCTAAAATTTCTTTTTAATTTTTTCCGTAGATTTTTCTTTTTCTTCATTTTTTCTCATGTAAGTATAATTTTTCATTGTTGCCTTCTTTAATAATAAGGACTTCATTTTTGCTAGTTTTTCTACCACTGTTATTTGTCCCCCCCCACACCCCAATAGGTTACCTTAAAGTTTTTAGTTTATTTTGGTATAATTTATAGTCTTTGTTTTTCTTCTCTATTTAGTGGAGGTGGGGTCTTGTGTCTGTTTGCTTGACTAGCAAAAAGCTGCAGATGTCAAGGGACTCACTCAACCCAGCTTCCCCAGAGGTTGGGATTTGTGTGGGGGTCAAAATATCCTACTGTACACACTATTACTCCTGTCTCTCTCTTTCTGTTTCTTTCTTCTTTTTGTCAATATTCCCTTTTACTGACCACCTTTCCTTTCTCTTTACTCTCTCTCTCTTTTAAATCTTTTATCCTTTATTGTTCTTCAATTTTCTTGTACTTTTAGTCCTTTACCAAAAAGACACTTCAACACCTTAGGTAAGAGGCACAGCAACTGAAAGAAAAAGAGGAAGTGAAGGGAAAACATAGGGCAAGGAAACAGACAAAAAGAAAACAATCATGAAAGAGAAACAGCAGAAAAATCATGGCAACATGAAAAATCAACAGAGCAACCCCTCCAAGGGATCATAAAGTAGCTACTGCAGAGGATTCTACCTATAAAGAAATGTTAGAAATGACAAAAGGGGAATTTAAAATATGGATGGTAAAAACAATGAAGGAAATTGCTGAGAAAATGGAAAATAACCAAAAGGAAATCCCCAAACAGAATCAGGTAAGAAGAGAAAGATATGAAAAATATAGAAAGGATATAGTGGAGCTTAAGGAATTAAAGCAGTCAATCAGGGAACTTAAAGATGCTATAGAAAGTATCAATAACCGATTAGACCATGCAGAATAAAGGATCTCAGAAGTAGAGGATAAAGCTCTTGAGCTAACTCAGGCAGTTAAAGAGACAGGAAAAAAGAGAGAGAAAGCAGAACGTTCACTGACAGAATTATGAGACATCATGAAGCTTTCAAACATATGAGTTATAGATATCCCAGAAGGAGAAGAAGAATGCCCCAGAGGAATGTAAGTCCTACTAAAGGATATCATAAATGAAAATTTCCCAAATATCACCAAAGATTCTGACTCACTCCTTTCAGACGGATGTCAGACCCCAGGTTGCCTTGACTCTAACAGAGCTTCTCCAAGACCCATTGTCATGAACATGTCCAAAGTCAAGACAAAAGAAAAGATTCTACAAGCTGCCAGGAGTAAGGGGCAAATGGTCCACAGGGCAAATCCATCAGGGTGATTGTGGACTTCTCAAATGAAACTTTTCAAGCCAGAAGGCAATGGTCATCTACCTTTAATCTACTTAAACAATTTTTTAGGTCAAAATTCTATATCCTGATTTGATTTAGTAAATCAAATCATTTATTGATATGCAAACATTGAGAAAGTTTGCCACAACAAGATCTGCTCTACAGAAATACTTAGACCTATTCTACACACTGATCATCACAATGGACCACCAGCAAAGTGAACACCCAGAAAATAAAGGATAAAACCTAACTTCCACAATGATGCAAAAGATAAAGCTAAGAAATGGACTTTCACAAAATAAGATGAATAGGATGCCACTATACTTATCAATTATCTTAATAATTGTTAATGGCTTGAATTCTCCACTGAAGAGGCATAGGTTGGCTGATTGGATAAAATGTACAAGCCATCCATTTACTGTCTGTAGGAAACACACTTAGCCTTGAAGGACAAAGTAAAACTCAGGGTTAAAGGATGAAAGACAATTTTTCAGGCTAATGAAAATCAGAAGAGAAGGGGGGTTGCATTCTTTTTTTAAAATACAAGTGGATATAAAGCAACTAGAGTCAAAAAAGACAAAGATGGACACGTCATATTGGGAACCATATGGGGAACAATACAGCAAGAAGACATTTCAATTCTAAACATTTATGCACCCAAGTTAAATACTCCCAGATTCTTGAAACAGACCTTAATTAGTCTGAGCAATATGATTTCCCATAATAGCATAATATCTTGGGACTTTAACACTCCTCTTACAGAGTGGACAGATCCTCTAAACAGAAACTAAAGAAAGGTACAAGGAACTTAAATGTCACCCTAGAACAACTGTGTTTGATAGACATATACAGAACACTCCATCCCAAAGCTAAAGAATATACGTTCTTCTCATCAGCCCATGGAACATTCTCCAAAATAGACGATATCCTAGGACACGAATCAAACCTCAACAAAATCAAAAGAATTGAAATTTTACCTTGTATCTCTCAGACCACAAGGTAATAAAAGTGGAATTCAAGTCAATAAAAATTGTCATCCCCACACAAAGGCATGGAAATTAACCAATCTTATGCTGAATGACAGTTAGGTCAAAGAAGAGATTAAAAGGGAAATAATTGATTTCCTTTTGCATAACCACTATGAAGACACAAGTTACCAAAACGTGTGGGACACTGCAAAAGCAATACCAAGAGAGAAATTTATTGCATTAGGTGCCTACATCTGAAAACCTGAAAGAAAGCACATCAATAACCTAATCAATTATCTTAAAGAAATGGGAAAGGAAGAGCAATCCAATCGCAAACCTAGTAGAAGAAAAAATAAACCAAAATTAAACCAGAAATAAATGAAATTGAAAATAAAAGAAGCATTCAGAAAATTAATGAAACAAAAAGTTGGTTCTTTGAAAAGATAAATAAAATCTATAAATCATTGGCCCCATTAACCAGAAATAGAAAAGTAAAATCTTTAATAACCTCAATCAGAGATGAAAAGGGGGAAATAACAACTGACACCACAGAGATACAAGAGATTATTTATGACTACTACCAAAAACTTTATGCCCAGAAATTTGACAATATACAGGAAATGAACCAATGCCTGGGATCAGACTTTCTAGACTTAACTAAGAAGACGTAGATCCCTTGAACTGACCACTATCAAGCATTGAGATCGAAGAAATAATAAAATTGCTTCCAAAAACAACAACAAAAAGCCCAGGACCAGATGGCTTCATGTCAGAATTCTATTACACGTTCAAAGATGAGCTTGTACCTATACTACAGAACCCATTCCAAAACATTGAGAAGGAAGGAACCTTCCCCAACATGATCTATGAAGCAAACATTACCTCGATTCCGAAACCAGGAGAGGACTTAAGTAAAAAGGAGAACAATGGACCAGTTTCACTAATGAATATCAATGCAAAAATATTTAACAAAATCTTAGCTAAAAGATTGCCACTGCTCATTAAAAAAATTATACATCATGATCAAGTAGGTTTCATTCAAGGGATGTGAGGTTGTTTAACATATGCAAATCCATAAATGTAATACATCATATTAACAGAAGCAAAAACAAAGACCATATGATCCTCTCAATAGGTGCAGAAAAAGCATTCGACAAAATTTAGCATTCTTTTCTAACAAGAACACTTAAGAAAACAGGCATAGGTGGCACATTTCTTAAACTGATTTAAGCCATCTATGACAAACTCACAGCTAACATCATACCGAAAGACATAAAACTGAAAGCTTTACTACTTATAACTGGAACCAGACAAGGATGTCCACTATTGCCACTGTTATTCAACATAGTTCTGAAAGTCCTAGCCAATGCAATCAGGCAAGAGAAGGATATAAAGGACATTCAAATAGGGGCAGGGGAGGATCAAACTCTTACTTTTTGTTGATAATATGATCTTATACATGGAAAACCCCAGAGACTCAACCACAAAACTGGAAGTCATCCAGAAATATAGTAATGTCTCTGGGTAGAAAATAAATGTCCACAAATCAGTAGCCTTTGTATATTCCAATAACATCCAAGTTGATAAGTTAATCAAGTATATAATTCCCTTCACAGTAGCTTCAAAGAAAATTAGATACTTAGTAAAATACCTAAGAAAAGAGAAAGAAATTGCAGAAAACACTAACAAATGGAAGAACATACCATGCTTATGGCTGAGAAGAATCAACATTGTCAAAATGTCTATACTTCCCAAAGCAATCTACTGACTTGATGCAATCCCCCTTAAAATACCAACATCATATTTTGAAGAACTGGAAAAAATAGTTCTTCACTTTATATGTAATCAGAATAAACTCCATATAGCTAAGGCTATTCTTAGCAATAACTCTATTCAATAAATGGTTCTGAGAGAACTGGGTAATCACATGTAAAAGACTGAAACTTGACCCACACCTTTCACCCCTTATAAAAATTGACTCAAGATAGAGAAGAGACTTAAATCTAAGACATGAAGTGATACAAATCTTAGAAGAAGTTATGGGGAAAACTCTTGATGATATTGGACTGGGGAATGATTTTATGACAAAGACTTCAGCGACCATTGCAACAGCAACAAAAATTAATAAATAAATGGGACTTAATTATGCTGAAATGCTTTGGCACAGCTAAGGACACAACAAGTAAAGCAAAAAGACAACTTTCAGAATGGGAAAAGATATTTGCAGGGTATCAATATGACAAAGGGTTGATAACTAGAATCTACAAAGAACTCAACCAACAGAAAAAGAGTAAACAATCCCATCTACCTCTGGGCAAGAGATATGAATAGAACCTTCTCTGATGAAGACTGGTAAATGGCTAACAAACATTTGAAAAATGCTCATCACCCCTGATCATCTGAGAAATGCAAATCAAAATCACTCTGAGATAGCATCTAATTCCAGTGGTGGTAAGCTTACATCACAAAGTCAAAGCTGCAGATGCTGACTTGGATATGGACAGAAGGGAGCACTTTTACATTGCTAGTGGAACTGCAAACTAATACAACCTTTTTGGAAGGACGTCTAGGAATCCTCAAAGAACCGAAATTAGACATCCCATGTCTCCTGCAATCCCATTACTAAGCATTTACCTAGAAGGAAAAGAATCCCTTTTATCATAAGGACATTTTCATTAGACTACTACTGCAGCTCAATTTACAATTGCCAAAATGTGGAAACAGCTTAATTGCCCACCAACCCAGGAATGGGTTAACAGGTTGTGGTATTATACCATGAAATACTATTCAGCCATTAAGAAAATGGAGACTTTACATCTTTTGTATTAACCTGGATGGAGATGAAGCACACTCTTCTTAGTAAAGCTTCACAAGAATGGAGAAACAAGAATCTAATGTACTCAATTCTAATATAAAGGCAGTAGATGATCAAGGGGTATGGTAGGGTAGTGAGGAGTTGGGGAGAGGGGAGGAAGGAGGAGGTTGGGGGTCACAGTGTATGGCACACCTCTTGGGGGCAGGACAAAATTACAAGAGGGACTTTACCTAACAACCACAATCAGTGTAATCTAATTCTTTGTACCCTCAATGAATCCTGAACAATAAAAAAAAAAGAAAAAAGAAAATTATAATAAAAAAGTAACAAAAATAAAGTAAAAGTAAAAGAGTTATTTCTTGATACTTATTAGACTAGAAAAATATAGAAATGAGGAAACGCAATGACCACCTACAATGTTGGTGAGTATGTAGACCAGCGCAGCCATTCTGGAAAGTATTCTGGCATTCTTAGTATTATGACATATATATGTGTCCTCTTCTCCAGTAGTCTGCTTCTGGGTAAATGGGACAAAGAGTTGTCACACAGGTCCATAGGAAATGGGTAGGGGTACGGTCATTTCAATACTGCTGTGTGCGGTGGTGGGGAGTTGGAAGCAATTTCACCACCATGGGAGTGTGTAGGTGAAATGTGGTGTGTGTGCGTGAACACTATGCAGCAGTTAGAAGAAATGGACGTGAAGCACAATAGAAATGTGCATAGACGTGTATAAAAGCAAATGTTTAGTAGGAATTGGAAGACATAAAATGAGATATGTAACAATCTATCTCTATATAACAAAAGGATTTGCAGAGCAAACAGCAGTTCACACTTACAAATAAACCTTAATAAACATTTAAATGATTGCTGATGGTGTAGGAGAAGAGAGAGGCAATAAAAGGAAATAAATAACCACCTCACACCTGGTAGGATGGCTACTATCATTAAAAAAAAAAAAAACTAGAAAATAACAAGTGTAGGTGAGGATGTGGAGAAACTGGAATCCTAGGACATTGTTGGTAGGAGCATAAAATGGTGCAGCAACCATGGAAGAAAATATGGCAGTTCCTCAAAAGATGAAAAAAGAATTATCATACAATTGAGCAATTCCATTTCTGGGTATGGACTCCAAAGAATTGAAAGATGGATTTTGAGAGCCATTTGTACACCAGGTTTACAGCAGCAGGATTCACAATAGCCAAAAGGTGGAAGCCCCTAAGTGTTCATTAGTGAATGAATAAAAAATGTGTGGTATACACATACGATGGAGTATTATTCAGCCTTAAAAAGAAAAGGAATTCTAGCATGTGCCACAACGTGGATAAATCTCAAGGACCTTATGGTAAGTGAAATAAGCCAGTCACAAAAGGATAAACACTATATGATTCCATTTAGATAACATCCCTAGAGCAGTCAAATTTACAGAGATAGTGAGTAGAAGGGTGGCTGCCGGGGGCTGAGCAGTTAGGAAGGGACAATGGGAGCTGTACTGACATTACTAACTGGACTTAAAAATGGTTAAGATGGTAAATGTTATGCTTCATAGTTTTTCCACAATCAACTTTTTAAAAAAAGAACATGTAAGTAAAGAAATAAAATGTACAAGGCCTACTCAAAGGTCTTGATGTCCCATAATGTCCCATATACCAAGGAATATGGTTAACTTGATGCTTTCTGTGAGAGATGTACTTCTTTAAAAAGGAAGGGTAATTCTTGTGGCCCTCGCTTTCCCTGAAAGCGTCACATGAGGGAAGTAGACGAATGGTTTCAACACCCTTAGCCCAAATCCTCTTTTTGTTGTTTGCAACCCTGTTTTTACCAGATGAAGCCGATTGATTCAGGTGGATTTGAAGGTTTTATGTTCCCATCCTTTTCTCCCATCCATTGTTTCTCAGCTTTGAACTGGCAGGATTTATTATAGTTACCAAGTTCTCCATTTCTTTGTTCTATTCAATTCTGTTGAATTTAAACCTTGCCTTCTCTTTCCCTAGATTGTTTGGATTCAAACTTGCTGCCAAAGCCCTGCCACATTACTTCTACTTGGCACGGCTTGCAGCATTAGGCTTGGCATGGTAGCAGTTGCTTTGTGTGGAGCTGTTTAGTGTAGTATCATCTCGCAGCCGACTGTAGTGATGGCATAGGTGGCCTTAGTATGCTACTGCAAGATCGATAGTGCCTTTTAGCCTGGAATCTGAAAAAGACATGCAAATTTTAATGTGTTCTTTGGGCATGAAGCCAGAGGTGGTAGTACTGAATGTGGTTCTTAGCTTGGGGGCACAGCTGGTCTATGAGATTATAGATGATTCCAGTTAGGTTGGACAAGTTTCTTGGCTGATCACACAAAGTTCTATTCTATATAGTGCTTAAGTTGTTCTCCACATGATTTTACAAAAGGAGATACTTCAAAATACCCTGAAATCATGAGCTGCATTGATGATCCAGTTTCACTGATTGAAATACGAAGGAACTTTGTAGGATTATATTCAAACATTTTTGTTTTTCTTCCTAAATGCGCAACTGAAATGCTTAAAGTTTTGCCAAACAAATGGTTTGAAAACAGTTGTTCCTTTTCTCTTGTATTTATTTAAAATGGTATATTGTGACTTGAATGGTTGAATTTTAAGTTTCAATATACAGTAGTTAAGATTTGTTTTTGGTCTTGGCCAATAATGTCCTATTAGATAAGATTCTGTATCACTGCAAAAGTTCAAGTGTTCTTGGTTGACAAGTTGGATATTCAACAAGACACACACACACACACACACACACACACACACATACACACACACAGGGGCAGGAGGTGGGGGAAGAAAGAGAGAATATCAAGATTAAAGGAGCCTAAGAAACACTTATCTCTGGTCAGGGAAATATGTAATGGACATTTCTAAAGGATGTGAGTTCTTTATGGCCAGTGTGATAAGGGATGTGTGAGGTAAAAATAAACCCTGTTCTTACTTTGATCAATATTATCTCTGCTGCTTATAGGCACCTGGCTCCCTAAGTCTGATTGCTTGAGAAACCAAAGCTACCAATTATGAGTAATTGTAAATGTTATTTCTATTTTTATTGGCCAGGAATGGAGCTGGTAAATTTTTAAGGAATTCTTAAAATTCCTTGTGACTTTTAAGGAATTTTTAAGATTCCTTAAAAAACAAAACGAATTGATAGGTGCTGCAACCTGGGTGAACGTCAGAAACATGCTAAGAAGAGGAAGCCAAATGCAAAAGACCACATGCTGTAGGATTCTATTTATATGCAATGTCAAAAAAAGGCAATTTGTAGAGATAGAAAGCAGATTAATGATGGCATATGGTTGGAAATGGGAGCAAGGATGACTGCAAATAGAAGAGGTCTTTATTAGAGTGGTGGAAATGTTCTAATACTGAACAGGTGATGGTTGCATAACTCTATAAATTTACCAAAAATCAATTAATGAATTGTAGACTTAAAATAGGTTAAATTTACGATAAATTATGTCTATCTCAATATATCTATTAAAAGAATCATGGCAAACAGAAGCCATAGATTATTGCTGTTTGAAATTATATAAGTTGGCCCTACAAACCATTTCTTCTCCGTTTGCTTTCAAACCAAAGGGAAGAAGGTCTCTAGTGTCAGTGGATAATCACTTTCTATTAGTCTGTGTAGTAATTACCCAAAATGCCATTTAGCAACTGTTTTAGGACTGAAGGGACTGGACATCTTGTATCATGTCCCCACACTGGTGAGTAATGTGCCCACTCGGTGCTTGAGAATGGTCCCGTCTCTGTATCCCTGGGCTGTCCATCTTCTCAATCTGTAGTCTTAGAGCCTTGGAAAATGATCTCTCTTTGACAATGGGATTATCACTTCTCAGCATAGAACAGTGCATTTTAAAATCTTATCACTTTCCACCTTATGATAAAATGTGTTTTATGTGTCTATTTCCCACCCAAGTATAAGCTCTTAAGGCTGAGTGCCTAGGTCTCATTTTCATTTTATAAAATTTCCTTTAACACAATAATGTTGCTAAAAAAGCACACCAAAATATAATGGCTGCAAATGTTCTTACACATGTTTTGGTATATTGGTTGAGAGTTGGCCGATGTAGGCTTTGCTCATGTGAGTTTCGCTTGAGGCTGTGGGTTGGGTCCAGTCATCTTCCACATGTATTTCTATCTTCTTGGACCAGCAGCTACTGGCACAAGTTCTTCCCATGGTAATGACTGGACAGTGTGAGCATGAATGGAAATATGTGCTGTCTCTTAAGACCTAGGCTTAGAACTGTTGGGCAACACCCACATCCAACTGGCTAACATAAGTCACATTTTTAAGTCCAACATCAGTGCATGGGGACATGGACTAAATCTCTAACTGAAAGAATTGCAAAATTACAAGGCCAAAAGTATATGATGAAGAACTGGATATAAAAATACTGCAATGTGTTTACTTGTAAGTACTTTACCCAATAAAGCCAGGTTGAAATTATGGACCACAAAAAATTTTAAGGGTGTATGTGGAGACAAAGAAATCTACAAGAAACCAAAGCTCCCTCTGGCCTGGGATTGCCTTTCTCACTGGCTTGTACCTCCCCACCGTGAAAATATTTTCACCCTCTCATTTTAGCTAAACTCGGCTTGCTAATCTCACAAGCCGTAAAGAACTCTGAGTCAAGAAGTGGTTACTCTAATGGGAGGTTAGAACAGAGCTTTTGGCCATTTCAAAAGGAGAGGTCGGATGAAAGCTAACAAGGGGGACACTTAATGTTATCATTTCAATTTCAGAAACTGTTACTCTCACCTGTTGAGGAAACTGTACTCCAAAAGGCACACACTAGAGGAAGATTAAAGTTGGCCCCAGCACTTCTGCAGGCTGCAAAGTTGCCCTCTCTGACAGAATAATGAGTTTTTTGAAGGGCTTCCATTTACTGAGGACGCCAACATGGCATAATCATTTAAATGAAATGTTTTGACCAATGTCATTCCCAGCAGAGCCTATTGTTTTGTCTTTCGGCAGATTTCTTTCCATAAAGTAAAAAGGTCCTGGGGAAAAGTTATCAACCAACCACAAAAGCAACTTAGAAGCCCCCCCATCAGATCCATTACACAATCACACCATTGTATAACCAAACACAGCACACAACACGTTACGAAGGCCCTGCTGGGTGCAGAGGCCTTTAATGTGGCCACTTTCCCTTTCTTTCTATGTCAGTTTTGGAAAACAAGTGTAATATTTCTGTTCTCTTTTTGCTTGTTTGTTTTGGTCTGCATAAAAAGCATATTTTTTCCATTTGTTTGTTTAACATTTATTAATTTGTTTACTATGTAGTGGCAGCGGGCTGCTTTCTGACTATACAGCTCATCTCATTTGCCCAGGATTGAAGAGTGTCCCCAAGATGTGGGTTTTCAAATTTTAAAATAAGGACAATCCTGGTCCAAGGAGGATGAGTCAGTTTAGGCTGGTCCTGAGGTGCGATGGCCAGCAAAGTTGACACGGTCTGTGCTTTCATGAAGCTAACATTCTAAACACCCAAAACACTCCCCCAAATTACACAGATGGATAAAATAACTCAGGTCATGATAGGTACTTTAGAGGAGGAAAGTAAGGGCTCAAGATAGAAAATGACAGATAGAAACCTACTTTTTGAATTCCATGACCAAAAGGAGGAGACATCAGCTTAGTTGTAAAGGAAACTTGAAGCCAGTTAGGTGAAGCATGGAGGGGAGGGGATTCAGAAGAGGGAACAAAATCAGCCAGGGTCCTGAGGTGACCATGAGCGTAGGGTATTTGAAAAGTTAAAAAAAAGAAGAAGAAGAAGAAGAAGGCAGCCTGGCTGAAATGGGGAAAGCTGGGAAAGTGGACTCAGGGAGGTTGGAGAGAAGGCAAGGACTTGTAGACTGGTTAGACATTTGGATTCATTTTTTTTTGAAACCAAAACCTACCACTCGACCAGAATTCACAAAATGTCTTGTGAATTCTAGTAATGAGTTGGTAGGATAAAGAAGAGCCTCAGGACTTAAGCAAAAAGAACAAAGTTTGTTTCCAGGATGCCTAAATTGCCTTATCAGAGAGCAGTGAAATGATTCTGAACTTAGTATCTCCATGCAAAGAGAGGGCATTCCTTGCACCATCCGATGGATGGTGTCTCCTGTTTAAGAAGACTGCCTGTCTGTGTCAGTCTCAGCAGGAAGAAGATGCAAATTTCTATAACAAAGTGGAGCTAAATTAAAGGAAAAATAATTAGGGCAAAGAAGAGAATTGATACCTCTTCCCAGCTTCCTATTTCCTGTGCCTTCAGCATACCTCAAAGGTTTTGTTTGTTTGTTTGTTTGTTTTTGAGGCAGAAATAAGAATTAATGCATTAATTGAAAGTCATGTTTGTTCTCTGGGTTGATGGTCAGTATCAGGGCCACAGATCTCCTACCTTGCTGCTCCACTAGGGCTGATTTTAGTGTTTCTCAAGGAAGTATGAAGCTCAGGGGACCAGAAGAGGAGAGCGAAGTTTCAGTATGGCAAACCTATCTACCCAGAGTTTTGAAATTTTGCATCTCTTTGTCTGGACTGGTGGTGGTGTCCATACATATGCAATATGAGCCACATTAAAATTCATAAAAAGAAACAGGAGAGGTTAATTTTAATAATATATTTTATTTAATTCAATATATTAAAACCATTAATATTTCAACATGTAACATAAAAATAACTGATGATCCTCATATATACTATTTTTGTATGAAGTCTTCAAACTTTGCAATTTATCTCAATTCTAAGTACCTGTATTGCAAAGGCTCAGTAGCCACATGTGGTGAGAGGGTGCCATATTAGCTTGCTCAGGTCTAGATTTAAAAACTGATGCAGCTCCTAGAGACTTGGTGCTTCCCAGAGTGCTGGCTTTGGTCTGACTTTCACAAACCTTTCTGAGTCCAAGGAAATCTTCTTCCTTTTGCCTTTTCTTTCTAGAAACCCCTTAGAGACTCAATTTAATTTCCTCTCTTCTTGTCACTGCTACCACTTATGCCATTCCTTGGTTTCTTTTGCTCCTGGAACCCGTTGTAGACAAGATTCAGTCCTTCTGCTCTGCCCTCTTCCATTTCGTTAACTCAAGGCCTCCAGCACCTTCCATACATGTCAGGATTTCCTGTTAACATCATGTGAAAACAGGAGATAAAATGGCAATGCAGTGAAAATGTGATATTGAGAGAAAGCCTCGGACCCTTCCAATCTTTTGCTATTCAATGACTGATTCTAGAGTGAGATGGAAGCCAGCAAGTTCAGCTGCATTTATTTCCTCTGTGGAAGGCCTCCAACATTTGTTTTTAAGGATGAGGCTTGCCAAACCTCCATACTCTTGCAGCTCCCACCAGTAGTGATGGTGAAAAGGTGGCTTCCTGCTAATAGCCTGTCTTCCTCACTATAGGCTCAAAGACATAGCCAGACTGAGATTGACAAGCAAGCAACCTATGAAGGCCTCTGTATGGGCTCACATCTCTCACTGAATTTCCCTGTCAACCAGGAATTATCAGACACCTTCGGGTATTTCTTCTTACTGGGACAAAATGAACATGAATGATTGCATGGTTTAATAAGGGCCATGAGGTTATGAAGAAATGTAGAGTGGGTGTTAATGGACTTGGATTGGGGTGGCAGAAGGAATCGGCTCCATTAGCTTGTTAGAATTTAAAGAAATTTCAAAGAAGGAAATAAAAAGTGAAACCAATTTATTTCCATGCCAACAATGATAAAAGAGCACAGGCTGATGGCAAACTCTGTCACCCCCTGGCTTTCACATGCCTCTGGAAGCATTAGCAGCTGGGCCTGAGTACACATTGACATGACTCAGTGTAGTGACAGCTCAGTGTCCAAAACATTCACTCTTCTCCCTTCCCCCATCTGCAGTGAAATGTTTGACAGGCCCAGCTCAGGGGGAATTCTTTCTTTGTAACCTTCTCAGAGGGATCTCACCTCTGGGAGATGATCTCAGTGAACCATGCAGTCGCCTGGGATTCAGGAGAAGTTAAGTAAGCAAAAGAGCAGTTAAGGTCCCAGGCTGAGTCAAAAGACCTGCCTGAGGTAACTCCTGGCTGTCAAAAGAAGGCTGACAAGGAAACTTTGGGTTTTTATTAGAAATTCAAACAAAGTAAGAATATACTCTAGATTTCGCCTCCAAAGAGGCTTTGTGGCCTAAGTTATCAATCATTACCTGTCCTAGCCACACAAATTGCCTAGCTATTAATAAACGACTTTCAGGCAGCCGTTCTGTGTTACGTGTCTTAACGTGGACATGTGGAGGGATGACTTGGCAGTGTAATCAGGAGCCGTTGTGTGGCAAATCTATTCCTAACTCTTTCTGACATATGTCTGAACACTCAGATAAATGAAGGGAAAGGGCAATGTGAATACCCAATCATTATGAAAAATGTTACTCCTATTGTGGGCAATTAAGATGTATTAAGCCCATTTCATGTAAGAAATATGCAGATCAGATTCATGGTAGGTTAATCACAAAGTTGAATGCTGAAACTTTTTCATTTTTTTTTCTACAGGAAGATGAAAGATTCAAAATTCAATGGATCATGAATCCCATCCAGGGTTTAGATGAAGATTTCCACTGCCAACATCGTGGTATATGTTCTCATTGCATCATGTGCAGATTATTAAAGGCGGCTTTTCTGTGCAAGGCCATTGAGTCCTACACAGCAGCCATTCTTCCTTCTTCCCTGGTAACACAACTTCAATTTTGTGTAAATATTTACCACTAATGTGCTCCAGGATATGAGCTGTGATTTGTCCAAGTGCATTTTGGTAATCCCATGTCTCTTTGTGACTTGCTTATGGTTGACCATAGACATGTGATCTGCTGTGGCCAATGACATCAAAAGACAAGATGTCCTTTTGGACATCCTTTAGGACAAAGCTTGAGCTGAAAGTCTACATACTTTGTCTTAGGCTGACCGTTCCAAGCAGCCAACTCTGAGAAAAATATCTCAGGAAAGTTGGAGAAGTTTATTTGGGGAGTGATCTTAAGTTTATTTGGGAAAGTGAGGAAGTGATAGGGAGGCAAATTCGGGGGGGGGGGGGAGGGTCAATGGAATGTGTTTAATGGGCAAGTTCCTACTGTGGGCAGTTGGGCCCCAGTCCTGCTAGGGAAAGAGTTGTCCCACCCAAGGGATGAAGAAATTTGAGTATTTATTCACCAATTCTCATGAGGCATTGTTTGAATGCTGCTACCAGAATATTACCTAGGTACTTCTAGCCTACTCCCACTCCTTGAGGTGAGCACACCTCAGTGGCTAGTGATAAGCTGTAGGCAGAGAGTTACAAAGGCCAGCAATAGCCTTTGGACCATAGGGTACCAGAAATTTGACTTCTGAGAGATATGGGTGGACCCTGACAGTTTCTGCTAAGTTTTGCAATTAACAAACTCTGGAGCCATCTTTTTCCAGATTTCATTTTATGTGAGTAAGCAAATCCTTATCCTTTAAGCTATTTTTAGGAGAATGCTCTCTTACTTAGGAGCAAGGCTGCATTTGGCTTAAAAGTACTGGCATAGCAGTATGGGTTGTTAACTACCCAACCTCCATTCTGACATCTCAGTCACCTGTTTTATTTGGTCACTGCCAATGCTACACCATTTAAAAAATATTCAAGTATTGCCCTATTTTATAAAAGAAGCATATAATAGACCTTCCTAGTTTTTTGCTGTTAGCCTCTCCCAATCCCTAATTTATTCACTGACTGACGACTGACTAGGAAATCTTCCTAAAACATCTTTCTTATCATATGACTCTTTTTTTTCTTGAGAGTTCATAGTCTAAAGATGAAATTTCTCAATAGAAATTCAAGGTCCAATTCCAATTTTGGCCTCAACCTAACTGTCTAATATTATTCGCTGTTCTCAAACTCTCATGTATAAATATTTAATAATAATAACAATAATAACAATCATCCAACTTACCAGTTAGTGAGCATTTCGTTTGTGCCAGACACTGTCTAAGTGGTTTCTGTGAACCATCTAATATAATTTATAGAGCAATCCCAAAGGCTAGATATGATTATCAAAATCATTTTATGGATGAGAAACATGAGGTTTCAAGAAGTCACACATGATTCTAGGCCTCCCTAAATAGAGACACTATGTTATTATAAACTTTATTATGTAACATGTTTTCATGGAACTCTATGCTTCTGAAGAGAGTATTTATGTATTTTAAAATCTGACCAGTGCCTTGTACAGTTTTTGCACAGATGGTAAACATCTGAAAATATATTTGCTGTGTAAATGCTCCCCAAGCTCCTGTGGGAGACCTCCTGACACCATGACTTTTCCTTTTGAAGCTCTCTCTGCTCACGTCTTCCATGGCGCCACTTTGTGAAAAAGGAGGAAATTATCCTAAGACCGATAAGAAAAATAATACAAATCAGAACTAACAGATTTAAATATTTATTGAGGGCATGTGGAGAAAAAGGGATTTTCATACATTGCTGGAAGAAATAGGTGTTTCTGCCTTTTCAGAAAGCAATTTAGCTGTTTCTATTAAGATGAAAAAATATATATCTATTTCCTTGGACCCAGCAATTACCAATTGTAGGAATCTATTCTATAGAAACAAAAGCACCCATGCATAAAACATATACAAAAATCTTTTTTTTGGCAATGTTGCATGTGGTGGCAGAAACTGGAAAATGTTACTATTCATCAATAGTGGGACAGCTGAATAAATTATGGTATATGATTACACCATGCAATGTTATGCAGACATTAAAAAAGACAAATTAGAGCTATTCAAGATGATTTTGAGAAATTAGTTCAAGGTGATGGTGAGTGAGAAATGCTAGGTGCAGAAAAGGAAGTTTAATCTTATTCTTGTATAATTAATAATAAAAAGTGGGGTGCATCTGTGCGTCTGTGCATGCATGTGCGTGTAATTTATGCAGATGAGGAGGAAAATATGAAAGACAAAAATATTATTAGCCCATAGCTTACCTGGGGAAAGGAGTGGAGCCCCCAAGGAATGCCACTTTGGAAAGAAGAGGAAACAGACTTTCAAGAAAAGGGGGGAAATGACACTGCAGTAAAGAAGATTGTCACATTTATGCATCCAGGCAAAATGAGGCTTATACGCGGGTATGTGTGCAAATATATTAAATTGGAAGTCATAATACAAAGGAATAAAATGGATGACAACATACACTTACTTTAACCCCAATATATTCTACACACTCATTCTGACATTGTACTTATGAAGAGGGTACTTCATGCAGTACTTATGAAGAGTAGGTACATTTTAACTTACTCGTGAGATGTCTCTTTCCACAGAAAAGTCTTGGTCTTGTTATCATACCCATCTTCCCGTCTATCTTTGCAGAACATGTAAAGGTCGGTAAGGATCACTTTTCTCTCTCTAGGTTGGATGTCCTCTTAGTTTGTTTTTCTTGTAGTAGGATGTTCCTCACCCGGAGGCTGTGAGGAACTATTAGCCTTAGAATTTATTTTTCTTTCTGGCTTTCATGTCCTTGCTTTGGTCAGCTTAGGTTACTTTCTAGCATGATACAATTTCACACATGTTCACATTTCTGAATCACCAACACTTACATTGAAATGATCAATGCTCACTGTGGGCCTCGCAACTCCAACATTCATACCTTTTCCTCCCAGAAATTCTCCTAAAGGAAAAAGGAGGGTGAAAAATAGAAACACAAACTTCATTTTTCATTACTCCTTAAGTAATAGTAAAAATCCAATTGTAAAACTGGTAGGAGGGCTGCCATAAGGAATGGAGTTCAAGCAAAGTGGTCTAAGCAGGATAAATACCATGGCCAGGAGCTCAGAAATAGCCAGAAACAAGTAACCTATGGAGAGTGAGAGCACACCCTTTGCTGAGAAACTCTAACTCTCAGTGGTTGTTGAAACTCCCCAGATCTGTTTTCCTTTCAAGAGACAAAGGGGATGAGATTAAATGAAAAATGACACAGGTAACTCACATTTGCAGGAAGCAGAGTTCAGAAGAGAAAGTTCTTACCTTGCAGAAAACCCTATAGTTGTTTATTTCTATTATCTAGGTAGAAGGCAAGGGTAAACAAACTCTCTCTCCCAATAAACCAAACAATATTCATGTTTGGATTGAAGTTACATGACTCAAACTTCCTACCTATAGTTGTTACAAAAAGACCCTCAGCAACCTCAGTGGTGTGTAATGGAACCTGTACAGCACGGGATCAACGTAAGGAAGAGTGATGGGAAACAACAGAAAACAGTGGCAAAGAAAGATACCCATTCATAAAAAAAGGTAAAGGAAACAAAGTAAAGTCACAGCCAATTTTCCATCATCAATAAACTTAATTATCCTATCATCTTTGCAAATGCTAGAACAAAAGCATAAATGTAAGAGCACAGAGAAAAGACCCGGTCTGAGTCAGTTTGGACTGCTATAGAGAATGCCATAGACTGGGTGGCTAACCAGCAGACATTTATTTCTTACAGATCTGGAGCTGGGAAGTCCTAGATCAAGGCACGGGCAGATCTGGTGTCTGGCGAGGCAGTCCTCCTGATTTGCAGATGGCTATTTCCTTGTTGTATCTCCACGTGGTGGACAGTAAAAGAGCCATTATCTTTCTTCTTAAAGGGCACTAATCCCATTCATGAGGGCTTCACTCTGATGACCTAATTACCTCCCAAAGGCCCCGTCCCTAAATACCATCTCACTGGGGATTTTGTCTTCCACATGTAACTTATTGGGATTCACTACATAGCAGATAATAAGACTATATAAGATAATAAGACTTAAAAAGAGATCAACTATAACCTTAGCAAAAAGTAGGAAAGAGCATATTAAATAGTGAATATAAAACTACCATATAAGTGAACATTATCGATATATCTATTAAATACAATAAAATAATTGACTGAGATTGAACTGTAGAGGTCAAGGAATGAAGGAGGAAGGAGACACAAGAAATATTTTAAATCCATCATTGTTTATAGCAGTGAATTAACTGGTACAGTCTAAGATAAAATTATAAAAGAAATCTCTAGAATAAAAGTATGTATCCACCAAAGATGAGAAAAAACACAAAATACAAAGCAAAAGATGACATGTTAAAGAAAGTTTTCAAACTAGGAAAAGAAAGCATAATAGAAAACAGTACAATAAACACACTTGTCACATCAGTTTTTATAAATGAGCTAAAGTCTCCTGTGGAAAGAAAAAGCTTTTCATATTGAGATCACTAAGCTGTATTCTAATAACTTCCCTGGACCTCAAACATAACAAAAAAATTCCTTGAGTAACCTCTTAGGGAACAAAAATCAAGTGTCCACAGATTTTTCCCCAAGAACAGTCAAAAGACAGTGGGAATAATAACTATAAAACTCTCAAGGAACTAAATGAGATTTGAAGAAGATTTGATACCCAGGCAAAAGTTGTTCAAGGATAAAGACAAGCAATCGGAACATGAAACCACACAGAAATTGTTTTCCCTGTAAGCCTTTCTTGAGATGTCTGCTAGAATAGGGATTTCAAACTCTGGCCCTTAGGCCAAATCTAGCCCACCATCTGTTTGATTTTCTTTTAAACAAAGTTTTATCAGAATTCAACCACACCAATCATTCACATATCATCTATGGCTGCTTTTATATTATAACAGCAAGTCAAGTTAAGACAGAGATCGTATGTCCTAAAAAGCCAAATACATACATACATGTATGTATACACACATGCGTGTGCACACACACATAAAGATAACACACACATAATCTGGCCTTTTACAAAAAAAAAGTGTGCTTACCCCTTAGAAGTTAGATTGTAAGTTCTTCAAGAGTAGAGGGCCTACTTTAGTTCCTTGGCATTTATTCCTGGCATATGGAAAATACGCCACAAATATTTGCCAAATCACTGAGTAGGTCGTTAGTGCTCATTCTCTCACCCTGAATGTGTGTGCTCCGTCTGCCTCCTCCCGTATTGTCCTTTGGTAACAGGGACACAGGAAGGTTGAAAACCTTTTCTTGGAAAGACAACAAGAAGCTGCAAAGAACACTCTGGCCAACCACTCGGCAGACTAACAGTGAGTGAGTTTGTGCAGAGTTACATTCACTGAATTGCTTAGCGCTTCCAATACTGCTAAAAATGCCCTACGTTTGGGCAGTGATCTACAGATAACAACTTTCATGCTCCTTTGTCCTTTCTCTTTCCTGTTCCCATTGAAATTTGTCCTCTTCTCTCAGAAGAAGGTGTTTAAGGGAAGAAGGGCTATATTTAGTAGAAATTAAACGAAAGGATTACTTGTTAAATCCATCCTATTTCTCTCTCTCAGAGCTTTTGGTCCCTTTCCCCACTCCCCTTTGATTCATGCTGTGCTAGCTTAGAAACCTGAGCAGCGTCTGAGAGCTGGGAAAAGGAACATCCAGCAGGACACTCAGTTTTCCAAGAGGCAGTCTGGGGATGGTCAAGAACGCGGGCTCTAGAGTCAAAAGCTCAATTTTAAATCTTCGTTTTGTCTCTCCTTAGCTCGGCCTTGGCTGTTATGTAACTTTTCTATGCTTCAGCTACCTTGTCTATAAAATGCATATCAGAAGAGAACCTACTTTATAGCCTTGTGGGGAAAATTAAATGTTTTAGTATAGAATAAAGCCCTTATGAAAGTACTTGGCACATAATAAGCATTCACCAGTGTCAGCGAATGTTGTTGGTCCTGACACCATCATTTACTCTTTAATGTTACGGGAACAATTAGCCAGGGATTGGCTCGTGCAGTGGTGTCTGCAGCAGAGCTGCAAGACGAGTTTGGATGAGAGGCTTGGATGTGCCCGCTCTCAGGCTCGGAGAATGAAGTGTTTTCCTTCCCTTGATCTCTGCAGGTTAGGGACGGCCTGCTCACCGGCCTCAATAGCTCCGCATGATGCTGATTTCTGTAATGCTGCTGGTGAGGGCCAGTGTTTCCTCAGCACTTCTACTTTCAGATGATTATTCAGTGAAGACGGTACAAATGATATTCCCCACAGCTCCGGGAAGAAGTAATTTCTGGGTTTTGCTATTTTTGGAAAACTTGTTAGTATGCATCATTGCTAGTAAAATAGATAAGGCTTCTGCTTGCTAGGAGATTTACATGTATTTTGGGCTTTCCAGGAAGTGATACATAATGCCGCTTTAAATATTAAGTGTCTTAAAGAATGACTTTAGTCTGATTGTCGTGAATAGGACTCATCTGATTTCAGAGCTGAAGAAAGCAGTTTCTGTGATCACGGGCATTGGCTGGAAGCACAAAGCAGGTAGTTTACCAGCTTTCTCTGACTCCAGGGCTCTAAAAGACCTTCAGTTCATCGGGACCCAATTGTCCAACTATAAATCCTCACATATTTTGTTAAAAAAAATCTTGGATTGTTCTTATAACAATAAAAAGAACAGTTGAGAGTGACCACTCTAAAATTAGAATGAGATAGAGGGCTATCAGTCTCCTAGAAGGCAGGGTTTTCCTTTCCTTGAACTCTGCAGGGTAGCAACTCCCTTTACACCGGCTGTAAATGCTTTTAAACACTGTAACCACACACCACAGAGGTATGGAGCAAAGCCTAATCACACTCGGTCTCCTCCCTAAGGAGGAGGTGATGACTTTTAGACACTGAACCCAAGCCAGGGCCTTCACTCTGGGTGGGTCTGCTGCCTTCCTCGTGCTGGGCAAGCTCTGCTCACCTTCCGCAGAGAATCCTGAGCCTGCTCTGTGGCATGCACGTCTTTGTACCCCAGCCTTTCACTATTTATTACAAATTCTTAGACTCAATTTGGTACTTGCTTTACATTTCAGGTGCCACCACCCACAAGATGTACCTGTAGAAGTTTGAGTCCCGCCAAAATGGCCTTTACGACTTTACTAATTATGTTTATAAATGGCTCTTGTCTGTTTCCTTGGGATGGGGATAATGTTCTTCTAAGAGAATGAAGTTTCCTCCCTTTGAAATCCTTTATAATGGTAGCAATGACTATGACAATGCAGGTGACGGTGTTCACGGTAGAGGGATGGCACTCCCGACCACGTCAGCCTCACAGCAAGCCTGTGAGGAAAGGTTTTTGAATTGTTTAATATTTAACTATAGTTTATTGAAATACATACATCATACACAATTATAATGTATTAATAGTATAATTTAATATTTAATGTTATTATGCTACTTTATGAACAAGGAAATTGAAGCTGAGAGAATTCAAGCAACTTGCCCGATATTATATCACTAATTCATTTTCAAGCCGGCATTGAAACCCAAATCCAACTGTCTACAGAGTCCCAAATTTTAACTACCAAGATAATTTTAAAAAACTTACAAACATAATTTTAGATTCAGAGATCGTATGTACAAATCTAAAGGTTGAACCATGGTCTAACCGGGGAATTGTAATTGTGTGGAAGAAGCTATAGGCTGGAAAGAACTCCCAGGGTTCATTTAATCCACACCTGCACCCACTTTTCTCTACAAACGGACCATGAGTTCTTCAACAACGACTTAGAGTTTTTATGTATTTGTTAGATTCAAGGACTTCATAGTCTTCAAATGCTTTTTTTGTTTTTGTTTTTATTTTTCAGAATGAAAAACAAAAGCCTTAATTTTCATTGAACTAAATGAAGGTATTTTATTTGAGGTTAGTCAGGCAACAGTTGTAGACAGACAGCCATTAAAGAATTCGCTACAATTCTGCTTCTCTAAGTTGTACAATAGCGGCAGGCGGTACTTTTAATTCTGCTTGTTTTCTAGGGTGCTGGTTATATACATGAGCCTTGGATGAATGAGCAGTAAAATGAGAATATTTAAAATGTGCCTTTCCTGGCTTCTGTGTTGTCAACATTTGGAATAGTGGTTTATTCCCCACAACCCAATTTTAATATATTTTGTATTCTGTGCATCATTTTGTAAACACAGTAGAGGCTCACCATATGGCGGGTTGATTGACATGCTAGAATCTTCTGCTTGTATCCCAAGGCTTCTGAGGTGGTGCTGGGGGAGGAGTCCTTTGCAACTTGTCTCCAAGCAGATCATGTTTTCTCTCTAATTTTTTTTACAGCTCAACTGCACCCTGGAAGCAGCTTTGTTATTTAAATTTGTGAGCATGATTTCATATTTCTTTTTTTTATTTCTTATAGCATAACTATGTACATTCATGCAATCATGGGGTACAGTGTGCTATTTTCATATACATCTTGAAATACTCTCATCTGACTGGTTAACATAACCTTCATGTCATTTTCTTAGTTATTGAGTCATGACATTCATACTCTGCTTTTAGAAAGATTCACTTGTACCCTTGTAAGATTAACCATAGAGGTGACCCCACAAATCACCCTCCCTCCCCCCATCCACCCCGATTTCATATTTCTTAAGTTGGTATTCAAGGCCACCTAACAAAATGCAAGAAGGCTTCTATTTTTCTTGATTTATTGTAAAATAAAAAGATCTTTAGATCCATCCCTTCCTTTTCTGGATCCTTCTACAATGGAGGTTTCACTAGGGAGGCAGTTACAGCAGCAGTTCCTGACTTTGATATTCAAGTTTTAGATGCAGCAAAGAAAATATCTCCCTATCTTAAAGCACTGACTTCCTCTTCTGAATCGTCTTATTCCTTCAATACTGATTTTCCTTCCACATTGGTTTCCGCAGCTTTTTGTTCCTCACCTTGTAGTATAGCATTTTTGAAAGCTGACTAAAATTCTTTTTGGAAATAAACTATGTTAATATAGGTACAGCTATATTAATTTCATTTTAAAGAAACTTGCTTTGTGCTTACCTACTTTTTGGTTTTTATCTCCTGAGATCCACTAACATAGAATTGTATTTGCATGGGGTGAATAATGGTTTTGAAGGGTAGAATGAAGCCCAGGGAAGGTGGGAGAAGTCTGTAATTAATGTGGGAGAAAATCAAGGAAAGGAACTGGGGAAGAGGCAGAGAGGATGGATGGAAAGTAGAGAAAACCCCTTATGCCTCTGACAAGCTCCCCTGCCATCTCTCTACATCTCCTTCATGCCCATGATTTAGTATAGCCCAGGAGGAACGAGGCAATGAAAACATTGGCTTAGCTCTATGGCTAACAAGAGAAGTGGCCACTGGTTATATAAATTAATCACTCTGAGCTCTGTGTCTTCATTTATAAAATAAGGGAATTGTTCCTTTTATCATTTTTTATTAAATCATTAACTGTGTACATTGATGCATTTATGGGGTTCAGTGTACTGATTTGATATAAAATGTGAAATGCTTACATTGAACTGATTAACACATCCATCACCTCACTTATTTGTTGTGGTAAGACAATTATACTCTTTTCTTAATAGTTTTGAAATGTACCATTGCATTAGGCACCTTAGGTGAGGGTCCCCCAAATACCCTCCCTTCTCCCAGCTTCCTCTCTCCCCTCCCCTCTTTCTCCTCTTCCCTCCTAATTTCTGGACTATAGTTATGTTTTACCATTCACACGAATGTGTAGGTGATTATATATTAGTTTCATAATAATATTGAGTACATTGGATACTTTTTTCCCCATTTTTGAGGTAACTTTACTAAGAAGAATATGTTCCATTCAGCTAAACATAAGAGATGTGAAGTCTCCATCTTCTTTATGGTTGCATAGTATTCCATGGTGTACATCTGCCACAATTTGTTAACCCATTTATGGATCAATGGGCTGTTTCCATGTTTTGGTAATTATGAATTGGGCTGCAATAAGCATTCTGGTGTAAATGTCTTTGTTGTAAAATGATTTTTGATCATCTGGGTATTGTTCCTTTTAACTATGACATTTAGACTCTGATATAATTTTTACTGTGTTCTCTTATGTTCAACTACAAACATAAAATGAAACTGAGATTCTTTCAACTTGTTAAAAATGTTTTATAGAGGTATTATATATATAACATATACAGAATTCAAAATGTACAACTTCATGGATGTTTACAAATATGTATATATATGTATGTTTGTATGTGTAATGTATATATATAGACACACATAGACATGCATAGACACACACCCATGTAACTGCACTTAGATCAACACCCTACTCCTGCCTCTTCTTAGTCAATACCACATACTCCTTGGGGAGAACTATGATTCTGGTTTCTATCCCTGCAATGAATTTTATTTGTTCTTGAACTTCATATTCATAGTGTTCACTCACAAATGAGATCATCATTCATTATGATTTTGGGGGGTCTTGCCTCTTTTGCCTTTTATTGTATTTGTAAAATTCACTTATGTTTTTCTGTGTAGCAATAGTTTATTCTTTTGTTGCTGAAAAGTATTCTACTACTGGTAATATACTGTTACTTATTCACTCTATTGTTGGTGGACAACTGGGCTGTTTCCAATTTTTGTCTATTTAGAATAAAGCTGCTGTGAGCATTCTTATTAGTATTTTGGTGGATGTATGAACTCATTTCTTTAGGGTAGATACTTAAAAGTGGAATTACTGAATCATATTTGTATGTTTAAACACAGATCTCAGAGAGAGGCTGAAGTAGAATCTGGAGACAGTTTTGAGGTATGAAACATTAAAACCAGAATCTTGTTAAAGCAGGGATTGTTGACAGGGAGAAAGTAATTGAACGTATTGAATCAATTTTATTTTTTTGAGACAGGGGCTCATTCTGTTCTGGGGCCAGAGTGCAGTGGTGTCATCATAGCCCACAGGAACCTCATACTCCTGGGCTCAAGCAATCCTCTTGCCTTAGCCTCCTGAGTAGCTGGGACTATAGGCTTGTGCTACCAAACATGGCCAGCTTTTTATTTTTATTTTTCAAGTAAATGTCACTTGATTGCCATGAGGATAGTTAGAACCTGATCTTGGTATGCCAAAAAAAATGCAGGACTTAAATTGGATCAGCTGATGCACTGTGTTGGAGCTGAAATCAAGAGCTGTAGGAGTTGCACGCCAGCTGGGACATCATGTTGCAAGGAATAGAAAGTCTAAATTCAACTGGCCTTTTGATGAAAAGGATTTATTTTTCTGTGTACCTGAGCATCCAGAGGCAACAAAGGCTCCATGTTTGGTGAATCCAGCAGTGACGGTGCAACAAGGACTCTATCCATCTCCCCACTCTGACCTCCAAGGTGTCATTTTCCTCCTAAGTGTGGCTCCCTTCATAGCTTTAAGATGTCTGTCATAGGTATGGGGACTATAAGGTTCTTATTCAGTTCTGGTGAGATGCTGAAGGCTTATGCCTCAACATTTTGAGCAAGAGTTATGAGATCAACCCTAATTGGACTACGCAGGTCACTTGCCCACCCTTGAACCCATGCTTGACTAAAACCAACTAAGGACCACTATGGAGTGAGAAGAGGGTTCAGCTTTTTCTAAAAAAAATATGGGAAAGAGGTGACTCTTTAAATAAAATATAGGCACTATTAATGGAAAGCTGGGTAAATTTATTGGGTGGGCAATCACCTGTATCCATTATAAGAAAGAGTGCTTGACATGAACTTCTGAACTTTTAGATACCACTTTCTCAGATTCTAGACCCCAGTACTATGGATGCTTATTTGGAAGGTCTGTGTTTTAACACATCCTCCCTGTTGATCTCATAATGAAACACTTTGGGAAACTATGAGAGCATATGACTTTAGAAAAATTTTAAAAACCGTATGAATTATTTTCCCTTATAACAATACTATAGTACATATTTGTAACCTGAAATTTAGAAAATATAGAAAAGATAAAGAAAACAATTTGAAAGGATCTTTTTTTCCTTCCAGGGAAAATGTCTATATTTTCTGAAGAATAGCATAGTATTTGTTATGTGGAAGTACCGAATGTTAGGTTTGAAAAATGTATTGTGTTCCTTTTTGATGAATGTTTTACATTTCATTAGAATTCCTCTGCATTTCCAGAGCAATTTTGGGACACTTGCCAACCGTTAATGGTCCCACTGTACCATTAACATACAGAGACAGAGGAGCTTTGTCATGTCATCCCTAAGACTGGCTTTATGGAGAAAGCCATTAATCAAGGCAAGCAGGGCACTTTGCAAATATTCAGGCCTGGAGAAGATGACCACCTCAATTGAGGAAACTTGTACTTGGAAGAATCTAAATGTGACTCAGGTGTCCCAGGAAATGATTGGGCTTCAGCCTGAAGACTTCATTACCTGAGGGAAATCTTTATGGGTCAGGCTGGAATTCTCTTCATTTGCATCCTTTGTCGAAGGTAAGCTTGTTTTCCTGCACTTGCATGTTCAACCGATCACCTGAACCTCTGAGCTAGAGGGACTCTTGATATTTGCAGCTTTCTGGACAGGCCACGACTTGCCTTGCCAGGACCATGTTTATACCCTGTTGGAAGGAAGTTTAATTAATACAGAGAAGACTTTATAAAGGTGACAAGTTTTTAAATGAACAGATTATGGTAAAATAAAATGCTCCAGAGTCCTATAACCTTCAAGGCCTCCCAAGGAAGTTTCCTGGATGTCATTTTACAGTTTCTAGAAGTGACAGTCATATAGAAGGATTTTTTCCTTCTTTTTATTCACTTCGTTTTTGTGTCATGAGTTCTTCTGAGAATATTTGAAAACCTATGTCAGAAAAATACATATAACAATAATTTCAGTATAATTTTTGACCTATCTTTAGAAAGATTAATGAATCCTGGATTGAGAATTACATCCTCTTGGATGGATGGTTAAAAAACTAGACTCTCAAGTTAGGCTACCATACTTTATTTGACTGCTCTGTTACTTTTGTGATCTCCAGCGAGCTACTTAACCTCTCTGTCCTTCAGTTTCATTATCTACAAAATGGGGATAATAGGAGAAGATACTTCTTAAAGCTTTTGTGAGCAAAAAATGAAATAATGATATGATCTGCCACTGAGGTATAGTGCTAGAGGTAGGTAGAAAGTTTAGAAAGGAACTGGATCTTGACCAAACCCACTATAATGTTTTATCTGCTGACTGATGTAGGTGGAGTTGTTGAGGATGCTGTCTACTACATCACATAGCATTCCAACCCCTTTAGGTGAAGTTCAGTTTATCTGCTTTGGGATAGGGAACATGAAAGGGTTTTAGGTGGAATGATGATAGAATCAGATTTTTTTCCTATTTTCTTTCTTTCTTTCTTTCTTTTTTTTTGCATTAAGCATGCAGATGGTACACAAAAGGGAAGCAGAAAGAGCACATGGGGAAAGAGAGCACTAGTCTGGGATGATATGTAGGGCACGCATCAGGTGACGTGAGCATGGATGTTAAAGAGAGAATGTGGTCACTAATTGATGTGGGAGGTGAAGGAGAGGAGTAAAGCATAACCCTGAGGTCTCTATTGTCTCTATTTTGGGTAGCTGCAGGGTTTAGTGGTGCCATTTATCCAGACAGTACCAGGGCTCTGTTTTTGTTCAGAGGTAGGTATAAGGATAACAATACATTTTGTCTTGAGTATTGAGTTTGAGGGCTCCTGGTAGGAAGTTGAGTGTATGAGGAAAGGTGAGTGGATTGATGGAACGGAGTTAGCAATCCAGAGGTGGTACGAAGTCCTTGAGAACTGGAGTGACAAGAGGATAAGAACATTAAAAGGGGCTGGAAACACATCAGAATTTATTGCTAAAGCAGAGGAATGAGGAAAGAAAACTAAAGTGAGCCAGAGGGTAAGAGGAAAATGAAGATTTGGGTTGTAGATTCTAAAAGAATGAGAGAGAAAGGGAGCATTTAGTAAAGTTACATGGTTCTAAATGATCACGTGGGATTAGGATTGAAACATACATAGTTTTCCCCCAAATATTTTACTGGAATATTGAGGGAGAGCCTTATCATGGGACGCTGATAAAGAAAAGCATTTTTGGGAAATGAAAAGCTGGAGTGCACATGACGTTTTGAGCCTCTGAGTTGAGAAACCAGATTGGGGTAGTATACAGAGAAAAACACGGGAAGAAGAACCACCCTGGTCTGTGCAGTCTGTCACAGACTGCGTAGCTTAAACAGCAGGAATGTCCTGCTTCTGCAACCACTTGTTCTAGAGGCTGGAAAGCCCAAAGTTGAGGTGCCATAAAGCTGGTTTCTGGGGAGGGCTCTCTTCCTGCCTTGCAGATGTTTGCTTTCTCACTATTTTCTTACATGACTCTTCCACACAACCGAAAAAGGGCCTAGGAAACTCTTTGGTGTCTCCTCTTATAAGGATATTAATTCTATTGGGTCAGGGCCCCACACTTAGGACCTCATTTAAACTTAGTTACTTTCCTATAGGCCTTATCTCCACATGCAGTCGTATTGGGGGCTAGGGTTTCAATGTATGAATTGGGGGGGATATAATTCAGTCCATATGAGGGGCATTAGGGATAAGGAAAGTTATTAATGGGTTAAATCTAGGATTTTTCTTGCTTATTCCGAGCTCAAAGGACTTCTATGTTAACTTCTATGTTAACTCTTCTCCCAGAGATCCGCTGTAGATTGCCTATGTGGATGGGCCCTCCAGCATCTGTTTCTTGGAGATATGTGCATTGCAAAGTGGCCATGTGGACCACAGTTCCTATTAGCTTAAGCCCATTAGTATGTCCCATGCTCCTGGCCACAGTGATGATAGTGACCAACACATATCCCAATCCCAGCTTATCAGAACCAAAGACACTTCATCTCAACTCCTGGAGTCACAGACCTCATTTCTACCAGATTTGTACCAGGAAACACGTAGCTCTAAATGCCATTAGCGGCCATTTTGTGACCATGAAAGTGGCAAACTATTGAGGAGCTGGATCTAAAAAGCAATGGGAGAGTAAATGGTCCCTGCCTACAACATCTGAGACCACAGCATCCACTCTTCCCTCAGGCTTTTTCAGACAGTGCGCTAATAAATTCTTTTTATTGCATAAGCTAGTTAGAATTGGGTTGCTTCTTATAGGTAAGCAAAAGCACTTTAGCTAATATACCCTTCCATTTCTTTGGACATAATTTTAGAAATAAAATTTAAAATATCCATTTACTTTTTACTCTTCAGTTTACAGGAATATTCCACATCCATTATCTCATTTGATCCTGATAAATAGTGTGCCATTTTACAGGTAAAGGGCATTAGTGGACAATTTGGAACTAGAATTCCTGCCTCTGACTCTTACCACACCATTAAATCTCTTTTAAATAAAGTCAGCTGAAGATTGAATATTGTTGCATCTTCCACTACTAGTTTCATCTCCATGTTATGTTTATATTTTAATTTATTGTTCTAAATCACTAAATCCTTTTACAAAGGCTACGATCTACTGCAACTAATCAATACCTTGTTATTAAAATACATATTAATGAGTTTGCAAAATATAACAATGCTACTTTAAGTGCATATACCCACTTAAGCCCAGATGGATTATCTTTTAGAGTTCTAAAGACATTTGCAGGATTTATCTTACATTTGTCCATTTTAAGGCTATTATTATCATTGTCCTAATTTTCAAGAATTTTTGAAGAATGAGAGAGGCACAAAAAGGGCAAATCTGGGAAAAATGTGACTGAATTTCCAAAAGAGAAATAGGAAAGGAAAGGAAAAGAAGAAAAAAAAAGAAAAGAAAACAGTGACTAATTCTCACATAAATTGGATTTAATTTTGACCCAAGTACGTAACCTAAACATTACTTTTTAATTCAACTTGTTAATACGTTGTTTAGGATATTGCATCCTCCTTTATAATTGAAATATGTTTGTAATTTCCCTTTATAATAATATATTTTCTCCAATTTTAATATCAGGTGTATCCAGATTAAGTAGAATGATTTTGAAGTATTTCTTCTTTTCCTATTGTCTATAGGATTTGGCATGGTCTGTTTTTTGAAAATATCTTTTACTTTTATTAATAAATATTAGTTGTCTATTTTTTGAGACATTGGAAAAAAAATAATAAGAAGTTAACTGATGACTCCATACTGAACCTCAGAGTCAAAGCATTCTATAATAGACATACTCTTATTTGACAATGTGAATGTTACTTTCTTTGCATTATTATTATTATTGCTTAATATTTCGATTAAAAAGGGGCAAATCTGGGAAAAATGTGACCGAATTTTCAAAAGAGAGATAGTAGGAATTACTCACCTAAAACTTGATGTAAAAAAAAAAAAAGAACAATTTGAGATGATAACTAAGTAGTGTTTTATTTGTGAAAATTTGGGAAAGAATTTGATAATTACTGATACAAGTCCTTCCTATAAAACTAACTTGGTCACTACTAATAAGTCATATCAATAACAA
>CAUYQV010100696.1:0-28701 GCA_963574575.1 Galagoides demidoff
TTCATGATAGACCTTAAAATGATTTAACCAGGTTTGGCACCTATAGCACAGTGATTATGGTGCTAGCCACATGCACTAAGGCTGGCCAGTTCGAACCCGGCCTGGGCCAGCTAGACAACTGCAACAGAAATATAGCCAGGCGTTGTGGCAGCTGCCTGTAGACCCAGCTACTTGGTAGGCTGAGGCAAGAGAATCGCTTAAGCCCAAGAGTTTGAGGTTGCTCTGAGCACTCTACTGAGGGCGACATAGTGAGACTGTCTCAAAAAAAAAAAGAGACCAGCACTCTCACTATTTGGCATCACCTCCCAACTGGTGACAGGAAATTTGGGATTGGGTAAACATTGGAGAAGATAGGGGTAGATGCCACCTAAACACTATCACAAGCTTCAAAAATTCCAAATGAGTAGGCTCAGAGGTGTTGCGTGACTTGCCCAAGTCAATAGCTAGTTGGTTCTAGATGAACCAGATCCAGGTGTGATCTGGAGAATAAGTTCTCGCCCACTCAGCTACACACTGGGGCAGTTATCTCACATAGAGTAAACAACCCTCCCCCCAAACAGATTAGGAGTTGACAGCTTAAATAAGGTTAAAATGTATCTTTCAGAGATCACATCTGTTCTGTAGAACAAATACACTTTCTAAAGTGTAGCTTTTTCATCGGGACATATGGAGAAAGGGCTGACTTCAGTTATTCATACAATCTTTTTGGAGGAACAAGGTCAGCTCACCTCTGTGACTGAATTTCTCTGTGGCTTAAATTCATCTGTGCAGCTCAGTCCTCGTTGGTGGGGATGAGCAAACACAGTTTCTTCTGCACCTTTGCTGACCGGAATGCCCTTTGCAGTTAGCCCCAGGCATGGGCAAGTGCTCTGGGGGAGGTGGGGGCAGAAGCTGACGGGTGGGCAGGCTGCCACCTGCTGGTCTGCACACAGCAAGGAGTTGGAAGGGTTTTTTTTTAAAAGGTGGGAGGATTTGTATCATCTATCAATAATCTCCTTGAAAGATTGTCTTAGTAAAGCAAAGAGTTTTCACGCAGGAGAGGGGTGTGAGTGTCCCAGATTCTTCTGGACACAGTGAGTCTGCAGAGTGTCTCCTCAGGGGTACAGGGGTGTTGGTCAAGGCAATCAGTTCTGAGGAGCTGTGGGCAGCTGATAGCCCAAAGTACTTCCAGGTCCAGCAGTCACGGGGACATGGAAGCTGGACAGGTGTCAGGATTGGAGACAGCAGAGGGAGGTGTGACCACTGCACCCTTATCCCAAGGCCTCTGCCATGGCCTGGCCTTTTTGTCCAGGTAGGACAGAGCCACAGACAGTGTCAGCAGGAGCCCATGCCCAGTCTTAGGTCCAAATCCAGGACTAGGACAACGGAACCCTACACAAGGGGCTACCCCGTGTCTGTGAGAGTTTGGGCCCCACGGTGGCCACATCTCCCTAGACTGCCCTCCACAGGACAGGTCAGACACAGGTGTCCTGGATTGCGAGAATCATATTTGTTTGTGCTCCATATGGTACTGCATAGAATGGGCTGTCAGTTGAGTTTACATGTAGAAACCCTTTAAACAGCCTCCTTTCACACTCTGCTCAGCTGTTAACACCTCACTTTCACGCATCACTATTTTATACGTATATATGATGTAAACATGCACACAGATAGGTGATGTCCTTTAATCTGCATCATGATGTATAAAATAGCATGTGCATTTTATTAAAGAAAAAAGGAAACTGGAACTCAGAAATCAACTGACAAGTTCAAGATGTCGGCACTAACAGGTGGAGGGTGGAGGAGGCATGGGGCCCTTCTTCCTCTCTGACTGTTACTCCTGAATGCAGAGCCTCCCTGCTGCCCCAGGTAACTGGAGCTGGGACTCTCCCAGGGGTTCAGCACCTGACACAAGTCATTAAGTTAGAGAGAAAGCCACACACAGTAGGGCATCCTGTTGCCCTGAGCTTGACTCTGATTTACAGGACCTGGGTTTGCTGTCCCTGGCTGCCCCTCCTGGTGGTGGGGTGCAGTCACCTGCTCAGTGGCTCAGAGTGTGGTGGGCAGAGGAGCAGGCAGCTTGGCCTTGCAGGTGGGAACCCTGTCTCTAGCACTCACGTGTCTTTTGCTAGTTACTCTGGTGCTTTGTGAGCTTAATTTCCTAACCGTGAAGCAGGGTGATGATAGCTCTCAGAGTTGTGAGGTCTTCATATGGTGGCAGGTGACTAATTAGAGCTATTACTACCACTACCAGAGGCACAGACACTCCAAAAATGGGATCCAGGGCCCTGCAGAGCCGTTGCCAGAGGGTGTCAATGACACATTTTAGGACCAGAATGTCTCTTAAGCTTTGGCTCTCTCTGTCCCTCTCTGCCTACCTTTCCATCTTGCTAAAAGCCTTAAAGGTTTCCAGAGTTTGCTTCCCAGGGGCTAATTCTAAAATGGAATCATCTGAAATAGCACTTCCCTGGTGTGGCCTCAGGGTGCCCTGGCTGTCCCGGGAGGGTCTTGTCGGTGACCTGGCTGCACCTCAGACCAGCATCCTGAGCAGAAACGGCTCTGTCCTGGTGCACTGTGGCCGGTGGACAGCAGAGGGCATCACAGCTGTGGTGGACGCAGGGAGCCTGGAAGCACAGGGGTGTCCCAGACACTGGGACCCTGCTCCCTCACCTCTCCCAGACCCTGTTCCCCTACCTTTCCCTCTCTTCACCTCTCCATCTTTCAGCTGGATTGTTCTACCTGCCTTTGTTCCATCTTCATGACTTCTGATCTGGGAGGGAGCTTTGCACTCTGGGGGTGGTTCCCTTGAAGCTGGGTCTGCGGCAGTAACTCCCTAACCCTTTGTTGAGAGAGGCCTTCCAACTGTGTGTGAAATTGTTTTATTAAATCTGATGAGTTCTGTATTTTCCCCACATGTCACAGATCACCCACGTTGCTTGAGCCCTGCCAGGGCTGAGCTGCTGTTACCCTGAAATGAAGCCAGGTTTTCTAAGTGGGTGGGTGACTCCAGTTGGGTGCAATAAACACGTGGTCCTGCCTGGCTGCTTTGCTCTCCGTGGAGCACATCTCCTGACGTGTGTGCAGGGCGAGGGGGTAGGCGGAAGATCGAGGGGTCACGGCTTCGGCTTTCTGCAGGAGCTTCACAGCCACAGGCAGAGCCCCCGGCTTCCCCTTCCCACCCTCTTCCCTAACTCAGCCTGTCTTTGCAATTTTTCATAATTTCAGAACTTGGGGCTGTTCTTCTGAAATTCCAAGAAGAACTTTGGGGGCTCAAGTTCCCCCTGAAAGGTGACAATACCCTGTGGTCCTTGATACCTCTCCGCCACAGGGGGACCCTGGCATTTCTGATCTGAGGCTGTGGACTGGCACTGCCCTTCCCCCCAGTCTCTGTGGTTGGCTTTCTGGGGAGAAGCTCCTGGAACCACATAGATAAGGAAATAAGATTTGAACCTGATCTTCTTCTTAAGTAAGAGAGGATTAGAATCACTTTAACTTTACAGGCAGTGGACTAGTGTAAAAACACATTATGACATGTCCACAGAGGCCGGGTCAGAAGGTCTGCGCTCGGCTGCCATCTTGTGTCTCTCTGAGGCTCGCTTTTTTAATTGCTAAAAATGGGAATAAAATTAACCTCATAGTACTGCCATGAGGATTAGGCAAAAAAAGATGCCCTCAGGAGAGCCCATTAAACATTTATTTCTTTTTTACTCTTAAAACAGTTCTGTGGTTGTGAGGGCAGCCAGGCCGTGGCAGGGACAGTTCCATGGTTGTGAGGGCAGCCAGGCTGTGGCAGGGACAGTTCCATGGTTGGGAGGGCCCCCAGGCTGTGGCAGGGAGGGGAGTCCATTTGTCTCTGGCCTTTGCTAGAGGGACAGTCAGACCTCAGCAGCGAGACTCCCTGGCCTCACAGCTGGAGCAGAGAAGTCCACAGGTGTAGAAAGACCTTCCACAGAGAAACGAGGAATTGTGTTTTGAAGACAATGCCGTATTTATAAATGTGCCCTTCCTTTATTTCCAAAACAAATAAACTCAACTTTTTATTCCTTACTCAGGGTCATTGCACATATAATTCCAGTTTTGGAGTCTTACTAATAAAGTGTTAAATTTTAATGAGATCCAAAAAGCATCAGAAAAATTCCTAAGTGAAAAGAACACTTTTTCCTCTAAATTCAGAGACGTCTAAGATATACACTTTGTAAAAAAAAAAAAAAAAATTGCTTCAAGAAAATCTTACTGCTGGAAAACCTTAGCGTCTCTCACTGGAGTTTATTTGCACTTGGACTGAGGGATCCACTTCAGAAATAAAGCTAAAGTCCCATGTGGGACTGAGTTGGGTGGAGAGTGACTCCATCAAGATGACAGAAGGAAGTCTTGGGCTTTCTTCTCCACCATCATATGATTTGTTGAAAGCAAGGACTTTGGTGAGAATCGTTGCTATGTCTGCACTGACCTTGGGTTTTGTTTTAGAGGATATCTCTCTGCCCTTTGGGAAGCTCCTCTCTCCATTACTGAAGCACCTGTCTTAGGCTAAAAAAGTCCTCAACATTTCTGTCTCTCATAACTTTGTAGAAGAAAGCTTGAGCACATTTTTAAAAAGGCCACTAGGTTCTAATTAAAAAAAAATACATAATCCTTCAGCAATCAAGTTTCGAGCTGGGAGGATGTACACATGGCCACATGAGGTTGCCCTGCTGGGGACCCTCCTTCCTGCTCAGGCCCCCAGCTGTGTCCCTTTTCAGCCCTGCCCCCCATCCTTTACTCCTCTTGGTGTCTGCTGCTTCACCCTCTCCCTGGGCGAGGTCTTTCTCCACCAGCTCATCCCTGCAGGAAGGTTGCTGACACCTGTTGCTCTCAGTGCTCTCTTCTGATTCCCTGATGACACAAATCTTCACTTTTCCCCCTGAAACTTTTCACAGTGCTATTTTCTCTTCTGTTAGACCTGCCAAAATGGAAACCTTATTAAAGGATCTTGTTCATTTAAAGTCTCTTGAAAGGAACTTTAATCACATGGAATTTGCTAAATCTTTCTGGAAGTACTTTACTACAGAATGCCACATATATTTCTACTTTAATTTTCCCAAAATGAACTATTAGCAGAACAAATGTTGATGATTTAGGATTTTCCAGAGAGTGAATTGGTGGTAAAAGTAAATATTTTCAAAATGAGAAAGAAAATTAGGGGTGATCTGCAGATAAGGAGAAGACCCTGACGGTTATTAAATGAACTGGAATCTTTGGGTAGTTTAATAGCTTACTGCTTATTTTTATAGTCACAGCATTCTATTGTAATTCCTTTGACTAATCACATTTCTTCCACACTTCTCTGCTTTCTGTGTCATTGTAACTTGGTGTCCACTCAGTGCCGCCTGGCACTAGAGGACAGGGCTGCTCTATGGCAGACTGGTGGGACAGGAGACCTGGGCTTCCTCAGCTCCAACCACATCCCTGCTCTGTTTTTGAGGATTATTAGCTTTATTTCTGAAGTGGATCAGCATCAAAAATAACAGGAAGATGGGAGTGGAATGCCTGCAAAGTCGGTACCTTCTCTGACAGAACTCAACCTTTGGGGAATGAGTAACTATTCTCCATCATGCATCAGAGAGCTTCCCTCCTGACTGTTACTCCCCCCCCATGTTCAATATGCACTCACCAAGCAGCTTCGTCCTCAGCTCTGGTTTAACCACAGGGGAACTGGAGCCGTAGAAGAAAGACAGTCTTCCTCGCCTCCCCAATTTGTCCACAGTTCTAATCAGATTGAAAAACACAGAACAGAAAATATCAGGTGACAATGAAGCAATAAAAGCAGAGATTATGACATTAACTACAATAAGAACAACATCAGTGCATTTTCGAGGAGCTTGGAGGGAGGAGGGAACACATGCAGAGGTGGCAATTTGGTTGAGAAAAACATTCTGCTGGTTATTGTCTCACACATGCACATACGCTGACCTCCCTGGGTGGCCCAACCTGGCTACCGCGCCCTCTAGCTTCCTCATCCTCTAGCTTCCTGCTTGTCCAACCACTGGTTGCCGCAGCAAGTGGGCAGACCCTGGGTGCTTCTCCTCCTGACCTCTCTCGGTGTGGCTGTGGCTGTGACAGCTGCCCATTCCCCTTCCCAGTCCCCCACCCTTGTCCGTCCAGACAGTACCCTCACTCCTCTGCTATGCAGGCTGGGAAGGGGCAGCAGGTCTTCCTTGCCATAATGCCCCACACCAGCTGCATCTCTGCAAAGCGCCTGCTGAGGCTTTGGGGTGCTGTCCCTGTCACCTGCTGGAGCTCTGATGATGGATGCAGGGTCTCTCTGGATGAAGAAGCAGGATGCTAGTGCCAAGAGCAGGGACAAGCTCACACAAACCTAGGCTGACTAGAGAGAGTGAAGCAAGAGGGTACGCTCAGGTAATTTTGGAGAAAATGGAGATAGACAAAGTTCCAGGATGCTTGGAGTTCTCCTGTGACAAGGGAAGTCCCAGGAGTTCTCCTGTGACAAGGGAAGTCCCAGGAGGTTTTGGGATCAAGTCATATAATGAAATAGTTGACTGGACTAGCAGAAGGAGAGGCTGTGGTAAGGGAACCATTTGGAAGCTGGGACAGAAACCTCAGAATTCTTGTCAAGGAAATGTCTGTCATGTAAACAGGTTGAGAACTCTCTGTCCCTACCCTGAGTGGGAGGAGATTGCGGCATGGGGGCAGCCATAATGCTTGGTGCCCAGACGTGGAAACTGTCAGCTTCCCTCGGTGTCCATGTGGGTTTGCATCTGAGTGGGCAGCACAGCTTTGTGTAGGGAAAAGGACCCAGCAAAGGACCTCAGGACTTTGCAGCAGGGACATTCAGAGAAGATGTGTTTCCCACTGCAGCTATGTTTTGAATTAGGGATCCAGATATTAGATTTCTTACAGATGCTGAAATGGCATCTGTCCTTCCCTGATGGGTTTCTGGTGCCTGCAGCTGTGTCCCACTGTTAGATGGAGGCCTAGAGTGCTGAAATTTGGGGAATTTCAGTACAGTGCTGCAGCTGTGAGGTTCCTGCTGTGTGTGTAGTTCATGGAGAGCAGGGGACTCTAGGGATAGAACTGGATTCCTGATGGGGCCTGACATGAAGTTCCCCAGGGAAAAGGGACATGGAGCAAAATCCCTGCCAGACGGCCACAGCTGCCTTCTTCCTCTGTTCCTCACTGGATTTTAGTATTGTATAGACCCAGTGAAGAAACAAGGCTTATAAAGATGCTAGGAACAGGCCTGCTGACAGTGGCCCTGTCTCAGGCCATTTGCTGCTATCACAGAATAGTACAGAATAGGTAATTTATAAGGAGAATGAACTGACTTCTTGCAGTTCGGAGATCAGGAAGTTGGTCCAAGTTGGGGCTACATCTTGGTGAGGGTCTCTTTCTGCATCGTGAAGGGTGCCCGCACTGTGCGGGGGACAGCTCAGGTGTCTCTTCCTCTTGGTGTAAAGCACTGGCACCCTTCTGCTTTTTCTAACTGTAATTGTCTCCCAGAGGCCCCTCCTCCAAATACCATAAACATAGGAGTTGGGAGATTAAGTTACCAGCACATGGTCTTTGGGAAACAGTCCAACCAGAGCAGGTGTCACTGACATTCTGGATGATTCTCTGTCTTGGGGAGGGCTGTCCGGCATGTCCCAGGGGCTTAGCAGAGTCCTTGGCCTCCACCATTCCCCTCCTCCATCACTGCTGACAACTAAAAATGTTTCTCCACACGGCCGAGTATTTCCTAGTGGCACAATTGCACATAATTGAGAAACACTTTTGAGAGAAAGCAACAATAAAATTACGCTCTTTGGAAAGTTAAAACGTTCTTCCAAGTGATCAGTGAGGCATGTTTTCAAGAAACTGAGGGTGCTAAGAGCTTTGGTGTGATGCAGATAAGTTGGGTGAAGCCTCGGCCACACCCATGGGAGGTGCTCATGGCTTCATCGCTCAGCTGGAGACGGCAGGAACCAGAGGCTTTTCTGGCGATGTCCTGTAGCTTCAGATTGGATTGTGGGCTGGACCACCTGTGGCTGTTCCCCTGTACTTGGGACTTCTGGATTGGCCTTGTCACAGAAGGAATCAACTGGATGATCATTGCTGCTCTGGCAAATAGCCTTGGCACCCAGGGCAGGGGGAAGATTCCAGGCCTCTTGATCCTTACAAGGTTTTGCAGAGTCTCTAGTAGAGACAATAAGTACTTTTAGGTCAATGTTTTTCAAAATTGGGCCATTAATTGTGTCCTATTTGTAGGTCATAAAATCGCTAGTTGGCTATGGTATTTTTTTGTAAATAACGAGGTGATATGGAATGGAAAATGTTAGATTGCGTACATGACGTTTTGGTCAATGTCAAATTGAGAACTGTGGTTTTGAGAGTGTTGGTCAATATTACATTGAGAACTGTTGGTCATGTGTGGGTGTGTGAAGTTGTGATTTCTTATGAGTGGAGGTTGAAATTTGGAAATATTCCAAATAAATGAAGAAAGATAAGTGCTTATTCATTATTCACAAATCATTGGATTTGGAACCATTTGGTGGAACAAACTTTGGCTTGATTTAATCTGTAATTTTAGTATATTTCAAAGTACAGTGATAAAATATGTGTTGCCTATTGTGCAAACAGGGTGTGATGCTAGAACTTCAGAAGGTTTAAAGATGAAGAGAATATGATTCATTACTTCAGAACTTAGGACATGCAAATTTCACTTGCCGGCCCCTAATGGTGATGGACATTTGCAATGCTCAGTTGACAAAGGCGTGGAATAGGCAGGGCCACTGTATGGGGTTGTAGGCTCTGAGGTCGGGTGGCCTGTGGTGGCAGCGTGAGGGGAAGGGCTGGGCTGTGCCCAAGCCCAGGATGGCAGGAGTCTTGGGGTCTGGGTGGGGGCAAGAGGGTAAAGTCTAGGCTGGGGTAGAGCATGGTGGGAGGCAGTAAGTCAACTATTTTACCAGGGGAGTTTTGTTTAGGACAAAAAAAAATTCTGAAGATGTATAGGGGCCAAATTTGAAGGGGTTTGCATGGAAGTTTGGGTAAAATTTGTGGAAGGCTCTGGAGCAGGGGGCGTTATTTACTTGCTCACTGAGCAGTGTGTGTTTAACAACTGACAGAACAGTGGGGAGGTGGTGGGGTCAGAGGATGCCTGAAATCTGGACCTTTACTCGGATTTCTCTCGTCCAGTAGGAAATCCTGTGTATAAGTGGGCTCAGAGACACAGAGGGCTACAAGTAATTGGGGGTGGGGAGGAAGGACTAGTTTTGCCTGATCCTTAAAGGACTTTTATTTGTAGATATGGGCAAGGACTTTACCAGCAAAGTAACAGAGGAGAGGAGGAGGAAACAGCATCTAACCCAGCTGTGCCAAGACACATACATGTGAACTAGAAGGTGTGGGTTAGACTACTAAGGCTGGTGAGACCCTAAAAGGAAGGGCTGGAACACTCCTGCTGGCAGGAAGGGGCACCTGCTGAGACTCTGCTGGCCTGCAGTCCTTCGGTCAGCCCTATGGTCAGCCCTGCTTCAGCACGAGCAGTCCAGAGGTGCGGTGCTGATAGGTGGGAGCAGGAAGCACTGAACCACTTAGTGTGGCACTGTGGAGTTTTATTTCTCCTCTCTCCTCCTCATCTCAGGGAATCTAGGGTGAGTCAGGCCTTTTGTGCACAAGGGTCAGAGGGGCCAGGAGGGTGTCAGCAGGTTAATGACAGTAAGAAGCTGTGTCGCTCACTGCAAACTGAGCTGCTCATTGAGTAAAGCCAAATACAAACAATAAGAGGGTTTTGGGGTTTAATTTCTTTTCCTTTAACCAGTTTTTTTTTTGTTTGCTTAAACATTAAAGAAACAACAAAAGAGCAATTTTCAAATGGTTCCTAGAACGTGATATTAAGTGTCCACTTTCTTTCCAGAGTGCAGAGCACTGGGAAGCCGCTTGCACAGGACCAGATTTCTAGGCCTCTGTGTTCTCTTCCCTCTGTGGATCCATAAATTAAGTAACACGTCAGGACCAGACAGCACATGAACATCTGTTGGGGGCGCCGGGCCCAGGGGCTTTGAGCTCTGGCACGGGAAGCGTTTGATCTTGGTGCCGTCATAAAAGATGGGAGGGAGTTTATTATCTTTTATGGTCCCAACTCTCTAACAACACCTGACAGGGTGACGGTGCCGCTAGTTGGAGCTTGGGGTGTTCTCTGTGGCTTCTCCCTATATGAGGCACAGAGCTTGCGGACGAAACATCAAAACAAGCCATAACACACCCCTGGCAGTGGGATTCAGAACAGCTGCAGGGCCTTCTCCTGTAGGGCTGGCAGGAAGGAGAGAAATGAAAGTGGAACAATCAATCTCCATAGCGTTCTGTGTGTGAGCAACGTGTGCGGCTCCACACACTTTTGATGGATGCCGGGTGTAGGGTTTGCAGTGTGGCTTGCCGTGTGGACACAGTCCCCACCCATTACCTGGCATTGCACACCCTCTGCTGTCCAGGAGGCAAGGGCTGCTCGGCCTCGGTGCCCACTGAAGGAAGATGAGGTCTTATGCTGTGTAAGTTCTTGAAGTTTTGTACAAAAACAGCTTCCCAAAGATGTGAGGCAGCTGCTGTTTTTCCTCCCTGGTCTGTCTTGGCCTCTTGTCCCCCACTTCTTCTCAAGAGGGGCTGTGCCCCGTGAGGCTACAGAGCATGGGTGTGGGCCGAGCCAGGCGCTGTGAGCCTCTGAGGAGGGGCACCAACATCCTGAGTTCTGGGTTACAGACTCACTGAGCCTAGACACTTGTAAAATACTGAAAGTGCAATGAAGGCTATCTGATGCCACTGAAGAATGTTATTTAGCTTAAATTAAGTTTGAAGGGCAAAGATGTGGAGAAGGGTTTCCTCCTTGGAGAGCTGCTAGGGGCAGTCAGGAGCCTCCCAGCTACTCCTGCTGGCGGGAAAGTGGGGGCTGCCCAGTGGGTGCTGGAAAAAAGCCTCTCTGCTTCATTAAGACTTCAGAACAGCTGAGGGGGCCAGCTGTTACTGGCCACCTTTTCATGGCCGTCTACAAGAGTGTCCTAATGTGTACTAATAAAAAGTATCAAGTCTTCACTGCAAAAAAAAAAAAAAACAAAAAAAAACCCCCAAAACCCAAATCTGCACCAGTCTTCAGCCTTTGTGCTTTATGTGTGTCCTTGCCCTGCCCCCGACATACTTTGGCAACATCACTGAAGCCCTGACCTGTGGGGAGGTTGCTCTGCAGTCAAGTGTGACACATGTGTGACCAACAAGCCGAGACCCAAAGCTAAGGTGCCAAAATGCCCATAAACTAGATAATTAGGGATGTGCCAAATTACCTGTGGGGGACGCAAGATTTATCAGTGGTTTTTATTTACTGTTTAATGATATGGCATGTTACATAAACCTTTAAGTAAAACAATTTGATGATAAAAATAGCCTTTTCAAAGTCACAGTACCTCCCCTACGGAGTTCTAAGGTTGGTGGAAATGGGCAGCATCAATAAACAGGGTAACTTACAACAATAAATGCTCTGCCCACCCAGGTGTTTAGCCGAGTTGTGAAGGGCAGGTATGAGTGTGAACATGTCTGTTCCTCCGTCACCCGGCTGCAGACGGGAGTGCTGTGGGTATATACTCGGAAACTTCTTTCTTTTGATCGACGTAATTCAAGAGTAGTCCTTTCTACTCTGTATTTCCTGTTTAAATACTCTTCTATTTTTTAAGGTTGATTTTTGCTAATGGGGCTAGAACAGTTGTTCTAAAACTTGGCTGCACTTTAGAACCATCTGGAGAGGTTTAAAAAGTACTGATGTTTGGGTTCCAACCCCAGAAGTTCTGGTTTAGGATTTAAAAAATTCCTCAATGTGTACAGAGATGCCTGGGAACTGTCCGGGGACCTAATTCAATTGGTGGGTGATGACGGGTGGGGTGCGCAGGGCGAGACTCTGAATCTCTGAGGCATTCCTGGTGTTGCTGCTAAGCAATCCAGGTGGGGGTGTCTGCAGGAAGCATTCTGGGTCTCTTTTATAACCTCTGACACATGAATATTGACATGGAAGGCAGCTGGGGGGGGGTGAAGGCTCCTCCTGCCATTCATGCACTCTCATGGGTGTGCAATTTCTGCGCCCCTTGGCCCTGACCCTTCCATTACTTCTAGTGCAAGTAAATCCTATTAAAAGCTAAGTTTTCCCTAAGAATGCAGTGCACCGAGTGGTCACTCAGGTGAGAGTGTTTCTGGGGACGGCTGCAGGCCACCGTGGTATGCTTGCTGCTCCAGAGGGAGCTAGCCCTGTTCTTGGCGCGCACAAGCTGTCCAGCCTGGACACTGAGCTCATCATTCCTGTGTCACAAATGGGGGAAACGAGGCAAAAGTGAAGAAGTTACTTGACAGAGACCAAGGAGCCAGCCGCTGGGGGATGGCATCTGATGGTTGCCCGTCCACACAGCAGGGCTCCACTGTCCCTGCCCCTCTGCAGTGCTGGTTTTTCGGGGTTGGACGACTTGGTTGTTTCACTGTTTAATGACTAAGATCTTGCTGGGTTGCAGCTGCTCGATAAACGAGCGCATCTTCATGTGTCAGTGGGTCTGTGAGCTACCTTCAGCCTTGACATTATTTCCTCTTTTATTTAAAAATGATAAAGTTCTTCTGAGTGAGTCTCTCTGTGGTCTTGTGGCCCTTAAGAGATGGCAGAGTAAGCAGTCAGCTCATCAAGAAAACGAACCTGCCAAGAGGTGGGTCTGGGGCCCAATGGAGCGTGCAGCTGCTGGGCTGGCTGTGCTATTTTCTCTCCCCAGTTTGGTTGGCATCTGATGGACCCAGCCATAGAACCCTAAGTATGTTATTTAAAAATCCCACAGCTGGCAGGATCCATCCTGGTGGCTGTGCAGTGTGCAGTCTCCCGCAAACCGTGTGCCGTGGGTGGGAGTTGAGAGTCCCAGTCTCCCTGCTCCCCTCCATTGTGCCCCCACTGCACACCCCACTGAGCCACCGCCCTTCCCAGAGCTCTTCGGGAGCGAGATGGGGACTCACCTTGCTGAGCCTTCCACAGCTCCAGTCATGGGCTATGAGATGTCTGTCTTAGATGCGACCGTGGCTCCCCCAGACACGGGAAGCAGGTAGCTGGACTCGGCTGCTGCCCTCCATCCCAAGCGCTGTTCCCGGCAGCTGCAACTGCTAAAACAATCTTGTTCTTTTGTTTTCCACACATAAGGAGAGGCCTTCCGCCAAACTGTCGCCCTGACCTTGTTTTATATTTCCAGCGTGCGTTTTATTAACTCCTTTTTCATATGGCGGTATGGAGCCACCAGACGAGGAGGCCACTCTGCAGCTCTGAGGGAGAGAGCAGCAGTGAGAGCCGCTAGCAACGGTCTGGAGGCAAACACGTCTCTGGTGTCGGCTGAGTTCCATTTGGGTAAATGAGCTCCATGGAGAAGTGATAAAAATGCATTGAAGTTGTGCAAATGACTTAATTTAAAAACAAGTGCAAATAAGCCTATCATTAACCATGCAGTTCAAAGCCTCTCAGAAGGGGAAGGAGTAATTTTGACCAGAAAATAATTGCAGAGAGCTAAGGGGACACGCCGTTGTGATGCTGGAAACTTCGCTTTCATTCTTGGCAATTTGCTACGGCTGAATTAGGAAGAAGTTGGAGTCCTGCACAGCCTTAAAAAATGGATCCAAATAAAAGCCCGTCTTGCATATACTTTCATTGATTTCTAACAGCCCTGTTCTTTACAGAACAACAGCCGGGAAAATCATTTCTGTCCATGGAGGAGTGATATACTGCCCCTTCCCCAGAACCCAAGTACGCCCCCCTCCCAGAACTGTGCGCTGGTGTGTGGGGGTGTCTACCTAATTGGCCACAGGAGGGAATTAAACTAAATAAAATCACTATCCACGGGGGCCTCTAAATATGCCTTTTTAATTTGAAAATTTTTGTGGGTTATGGTGTAATTCAAGCTTTTCAAGGTTTATTAGTGCGTAGCTGTTCACAGGCCCAGAGCTCAGGGCTCCAAGTCCTGCCGCTGAAACAGGGCAAAAGCGCCTTTTATCTGCCGAGCAAGCGACACAACTCCTCAAAGGAGTCTTCCTCAAGTAAAGTGTGTTATTGAGAGTGACTGAGGCGCTGATGCTGGTCATTAGAGTGAGGACCTGAGCTCTCACCAAAGGACAACGGTACAGTCAACCAGCAGGCCCGCAGAACACACACGCACACTCACACACGCAGAGCACATGCACAGATAGAGGATACACAGAGCAGACACGCACAGAGCACACACACACAGAGCAGACACATGCAGAGCACATGCACAGGTAGAGCACACACAGAGCAGACACACACAGAGCACACGCACACTCAGAGCACACACACACAGAGCACACACAGAGCAGACATGCACAGAGCACATGCACAGAGCACATACACGCAGAGCAGACATGCACAGAGCAGACACGCACAGAGCACGTGCACACTCAGAGCACACACACGCAGAGGACACACACAGAGCACACGCACATGCAGAACAGACACTGGTGCAGAGCGGACATGCAGAGCACACTCAGAGGAGACACACGTGTAGACACACTCGGAGCACACGTGGCCCGCAGAGCATACACATACATACACACGCAGAGTGCACATGCCCATGACTTCACACGCCTGACGTGGATTCAGGCAGTTGAATCCAGCCTGGCTCTGCTCGGCTCCATGTCATTAGCTGCTGCGGGAGGAGCGGGCGAGGGCGCCGTCTGCTGTGAAGCTGTTAATGGAGAACTTATGGGGAGAGGCAGGTCCGCGGAGCAGACTGCAGCGAGAGAAGTCTGCGGGGAGGCGATGACAGGAGTGAAGTGAAGCAGTTGTTTCCTGACCCGTGTGCCAGGTGCGTCCCACGCTGTGATAAGTAAGATTTGTGCCTCACACTCCAGTGAGGGGGGGCATTACACGCGTTTATTACAGTGAGGCACAAAAATGCACTTGGAGGCTGTTTCTTCTGGCACAGCCGGGGAGCAGTTACTGTGCAGAGTGCCTGGAGCTGCTAATTCCTTTGTTTAGGCTCAAGCCGGCATGGCCTGTAAAGGCTTAAATTCAGTTTTATTGTCAAGGTATTTATTAACTGATTATGAAAAGGCATTAAAAGACTCATAATTAAACTGCTAAGTTGTTCCTTACCTTGATTAATTCTCCCTTTTCTTACACAATAGAAAATATCCCTGTATTCTGAGGTAATTGTTCACTCCCTGGATGTGATTTGCATCGGCCCCTGCTGCTGCTCCAGCCAGAGCCTTGAATTAAAGGAGCCTGTGAGAGCAGCGGGCCTTGTACTTCCCACAGCCAAGTGTAGTGCTCAAGGTCAGACTTGAGGCTGTGGCCTGTGCCACCTGAGGACGGAGTGTGAGCAGATTTGGAACAAAGGTTCTAAAGTGTCTTGCTGAATTCTTATCAAAAGCTCCTTGCTAAAGTGCATGTGCCACACGTGCGTAGTGCACACCCACGTATACACACGTCACACTGGCACACAAGGATGCACACGCGTGCGTAGTGCACGCCCACGTATACACACGTCACACTGGCACACAAGGATGCACACGCGTGCGCAGTGCACGCCCACGTATACACACATCACACTGGCACACAAGGATGCACACGCGTGCGCAGTGCACACCCATGCACACACACATCACACTGGCACACAAGGATGCACACACGTACATAGCGCACAGACAGTGCATGCATGCACACATGCACACACACATTTGCACACATGTGCACACACAGAATTCTGTCTTCATTGTGGTTTGACGATCACTTCAGCAAGGATATCCAACACTGGAATTGCTTTTCTTTCTTGTTTTTAGAAGTGTTTTAATGTGCTCTTTAATTTACCAATTGCTTTCTCTTAAAAGCTGTAAAAACACATAACATTTTCTTCCTGGTCAATAAACAAAGTAAGATTTAACAAAAAATGCTGGAATCCCTGCCTGTATATTACCATCATTTTGATTTTGTAAAATCTAAATTTATATAATACTGTACACGTAAAAATATCGTCTTTTCTGCCGGATGTGGTGGCATGCACCGGTACTCCCAGCTACTCAGGAGGCTGAGACAGGAGGGTTTCTTGAGTCCAGGAGTTCTGGGCTATAGTGCACTATGCTGACTGGGTGTCTGCACTAAGCTCAGGATCAATATGGTGACCTCTTGGGAGTGGGGGGCCACCAGGTTGCCTAAGGAGGGGTGAACTGGCTCAGGTCAGAAACACAGCAGGTCAAAGCTCCTGTGCTGATCAGTAGTGGGGTTGCACCTATGAATAGCCACTGTACTCCAGCCTGGGCAATATAGTGAGACCCTGTCTCAAAAAAAATAATAATTTCTGACAATAAAAGTCATTTATTTGAGCTGTTTTGCAACTTCTCCAACAGCAGCAACCACCCTTGGAAAGCTCCACTCACTGCAGCCGGAGTCAGAGCCAGATGTGAGGCTGAGATGTAAAGGAATCATGATAACTTTGGAAGCACAGGATGGTTAATTAGTGCTGAATCATATATTTCATTAAAACCTTCACTTTCAAAACCACATTCCCATGCTACTATTCAGCTGTTTAAAATTGGTGTAAAAGGGCAGCGCCTGCGGCTCAAAGGAGTAGGGCGCCGGCCCCATATACCAGAGGTGGTGAGTTCAGCCCCAGGCCTGGTCAAAAACTACAAAAAAGTAAAATAAAATAAAATTGGTATAAAAGATGAGGAAGTCTAATTCATAAACAGCCTCTTAAGCGCAGTAAAGAAATCAGACACAGACTGGGGTGAGAGTTGCCTGCTCTGCATGACTGAGAACAAACACAAGATACTGACTGCCATGCTTTTTATCTTGATTTAAATTATAGTTTTTATAGTCATGTGTATCAGGAATTTATGGTCTTAGCACTAAAATTTTGAAAGAGATCTCAGCTTTCTGTTGTTTTTTTTGTTTTTAAAAATAATATGAATACCCAAATTTGAGGTAATAGGAAACTTGGTATCACTTAACTTTTTTTTTTTTCTTAAGTGCTGAGGCACTGGTAATTTCCCCAAATTTAAAATGAACATTCTCTAAAATTGGTATCTTTACTCCAGATAGCAGTCTTAGTTTAAAGTGATCAGACTACGAAGTCACTATTTGCCATTTGAAGCCATCTTGTTTATTTCATAAAACTGTTACTTGAGAAATGAATAACTATTCTAAAATTAAAGGTTTTATTTCTACGATACTTTAAGACAATAATTTGGTAATTAATAATGCAACATGTTTAGAAAAATGGGAATTATTTTATTTAAATTATTTTCATTTGAATGAATGTGCCATTTTCTTTCATAAAGACATACAAAGATGGGATTTTATAGTCATCTGTACCTTGAAAATGTGAGATCAGCCTGCTTATTCCAATTCCACAGACTGGCAGCAGTAAAAACACAGTCTTTGTCCTTGAAAATCTTGGCTGAACTGAGGATTGGACATAAAAAGAGGGCGTGGGAGAAGATAGGACCCAATTGCATAGTTTATTTCTTCATACTTCAAGGGGAGACCCAAAGAAGAATAGACTGCACGGGCAGTGCCTGTGGCTCAGTGGGTAGGGCGCCAGCCCCATATACTGAGGGTGGTGGGTTCAAACCTGGCGCTGGCCAAAATGCAACAAAAAATAGCCGGGTGTTGTGGCGGGTGCCTGTAGTCCCTGCCACTCAGGAGGCTGAGGCAAGAGAATTGTCTAAGCCCAGGGGTTGGAGGTTGCTGTGAGCTGTGACTCTACAGCACTCTACTGAGGGCGACAAAATGAGACTCTGTCTCTTAAAAAAAAAAGAGAGAAAGAAAGAAAGAAATATAGCCTATAAATAATTCAGATGTGGCCCAGCTCAGCTGTCTAGTTTCTCACCTGCTAACCTGTCTCTGGGAACCCTGTTGGGTCTTTATTCACTGTCTTCTTTCCAGTTCTCACCCCTCATGAGCGATGTCCCAAGCCCACAGCCTTCAGCGCTTGTCCCCAAGTCAGCTGGGGTCACCCTGCAGCCTCTGTCTCCAGACAGTTTGTTTCCTACCAAGGGGAAGACTTGGTAGACTTGGAAGATTCCCCCTACGGGGTCTGGGTCGTGTTTCTCAGCTTTTTGGACAAGGCAGACCATGAAAGCACAGTTCCCAAGTCCCTTCAGAAGGGCCCTGAGTGGGAGGGATGAGTCCGCCAGGAGGGCCTGTCCTAGGCAGGACACCTCCCCTACCACCCAGTGAGGGTGTTTGCCCTGCAAGTATTACGTGGTGTGTCGTGTGCTCGGAGGCCAGCCCACCTCCCCTGCCTGAGCTGAGGCCTGCTGGCAGCTCCAGGGACAGGTGTCCCTGACTGATGCATCATTCTGGAGGACAGAAAAACACAGATGTGTTAGCAAAGGCAGTATCACGGAGCCTTCCGTCTTTCCAAATACTGTAAGTAAAAGCTATTTCTAGGGTGTAGCCAATTACATTCTTTGTTTTTATGACCAGTCACAAATGTATTTTTTATTAGCTGGTATGTTCAATGTTTTGAATTCATAGCCCTCATTTCAATCTCATTTTAGTTTGTGGTAAGTGCAAAAGAGTCTTTGCTGACGTGAAATAGCGACGCTGCCCCCTCTTTGCTGAGAGCTCACCCCACAGCCTTCAGCAACCCTCACTGTAAATCAGCCCGTGACGTGGTGTTTATTGAACCAGGAGGCTAAGACAGCCTAATTATATGTTTGTGCAGGAGAAAACACCACGTCCACAGTGAGCAATTCTCCTGCCCCTTCATGGTTTAATCTGGAGGAGGAGGCGGTGGCCTGTCTTCACCACCGACTTAGCCTCATGCACTTTCAGTGTTAATTAGGAACCTGCTTGCCGGGAGAGTGACTTCTTGGAACAACGCAGCCTCTGGCCAAGTTGAGGGCATCTGGGAAGGCGATGCAGGTGCCGGGTGGGCTCTGACTCTACCACAGGCAGCACACAGGGACCCCCGTGCTCCTGGAGCCATTGCCTGGTGCCATTTCCTTTTTATGCATTTTTGAAGCAGTGAGTGCTTGATATGGTGGGAAAGAGGCCATATCTTGGTGGGATGCTGGGGCTCTGTTTTTTTTTTTTTTAAGAAATGAAAATCCTGCTTTTCCTAAGAGACTTTTTCTTACATTAAGAAGGATGAAGCGAATATAAACCAGAACAAGATCAACAGGTCAAGGTCTTTAAAGTCGGTCATAAAATGTATCACAGCAAAGAGTCTGCAGGGCGGCGATGGCAGCGTGCCTGCCTTTGTTCTGGACACCTCCCTGTCACGGCAGTGTCCTTCTGTTTCTCTTCAGCAGCATTTGGCCCCCATTTTCTGCCCAGGCACGTACCGAGGCTTACAGTGCACAGGCTCAGTTTCCTCCTGGGAAGATGGGGCTGCCCTGCGCGTCCTCCCACACTCAGGCTGGAATCCCTGGGCTGGGCTAGAGGCACCACCTGCTCTGTGGGGGACCTGCTGTCTGGTCCCACCTATGCTGATGTGATGGCCGCCTCTAGGGAAACAGACTCATTTCCAGGCTGTTGCTCAGTTCCCCCCTTTATTCCAGTTCTGTGAGTTCTGTTTGCAGGATGACATTGCACCCTTCTGCCCTCCCCCAGCTCCCAAGTTCTTGCCTTGTAACCGAGACTGAAGCGAGACTCACCACTGGCTACCTGGGCTCTTTAATAGCTCACTTGTTCTTTTCTTTTTTTTTCGGGGGGGGGCAGGTTATTTGCACAGTGCTTGAGATTTAGGCAGGAAACACTGGGCAGAGCTGAGAGGAGGCTTACTGCTCCCCTGTGCGCTGGTGGGGAGGCCCAGACACCTTTCCGAGAACACGGGCAGCCTTGCTCTGGGCGGCCCTTCCCCAGGCTGCTCCCTCTTCCTCCCCTTCTCTGCCTGCTGAAGAAGATGGCTGGGCAGGTGAAGGCTGGTGGAGCTCTGCATGGTTTCTCCATTATTTTTAACTTCTTTTAAAAAAATATCCCTAAGACCATATAGTGAGTGTCAGGACCCTTCACTGTCCTCTTGGTCGGTAATGTGCCAGTGACGTTCTCAGCAGGAGGAAACCATAGCTAGTCCACTCAGCTCACACCCTCAGTCCCACGCTCTTCCCTCCTCGGGTCCACACTCTCCCCATCCCTTGGCCCCATGTTCCCCCCCTGCCTCAAGCTCCCCCCTCTTGGCCACATGCCCCACCCCTAGCCACATGCTACCCCCCTCCCTTGGCTACACACTCCCCCCCCTCAGCCCACACTTCCCTCCTCCCTTAGCCCTATGCTCCCCCCTGCCCCATGCTGCCCCCTAGTCTGCCACATGCTCCCCCCTCGGCCACATGCTCCCCCCCCCTCAGCCACATGCTCCCCCCCCCTCGGCCACATGCTCCCCCCTCCTCAGCCACATGCTCCCTCTGCCCACAGTTACTCTGAGTCATTCCTGGTACCAGCTGTATTCTCACGAGTGACAGCTCCATCCTGCTGCTTCCCAGGCTGCTTTCTGTGCTGCTAGAGGACATCTTTGTTTTCTGACATGGCAGTTTTTTCCTTCCATTAGAATCTAAATTTCTTTGAAACAATAAGTTTTAATATCACAAAGCAGCCTTCTATTTTAAACTTCCTCTTGCCTCGTGACTTCTCTGGGGACATGTTGACACTGTTAGGGAATCTGACGAGTGGGAGGCCCACAAGGTGCGGGGACAGGAGCAGCTCAAGGCAGCAGTTTCAGAGGGCTCAATGGCGGGGCCACGGCCACCTTGGACCTGCTCTCTGCTTTAGCTTTGCTGTTTATTTCAGGGAGCCACATAAAAATAACAAGAGAAAATTTGTTTTCAATGGGCATCTGTTTATTTTCTAATTAATAAATTTGACAGGGGCCCTTTTGAGCTTAGGAACTCAAAACTTAGTCTGGCTGTGTTAAATCTCCAACACAGAGTTTAAATCCCTAAGTCCAGGGTTATATGACTGATCAGTGGCAGGTTGGGACCAGACCCCAGGGATCCTGAGCTTTACCATAGAACGCAAACCATGCAGCCCTCGGGTGACCGTCTGCCACACTCTTCACATCTCCTAGCCCTAAATGTGTCCAATAGTTAATAATCTTTAGACAATATTCGTAAGGACTGAGAGAGCATTCTCCAGGTGCATTAGAAAACCTAGAAGTAAATCTTGAAATACAGTTCCATAGCTGTGTTAAATTCTTGCTGGACTTACATAGCCCTACTCCTGCCTTAACTTTCAGCATTACCCTTAGGGGTTGCATGGTCTGCATTGAAAGTGGACCAGCTGCCTTGTATAGAGATGGGGGGTGGGGTGCTGTGTGTGAGTTGAGGGGAGCGAGTGATAGGGGAAGGGGGGAGGAGACAGGACACTCCTGCTGGGGAGGCCTATGGAGCAGGAGGTCAGCCCAAACTTTGAGCTCCCGGGAAATAAGCCTGAGAGAGGAAACAGCCTCCCCTGTACAATGGCCTGAGGGTGAAGGGGACTCTAGACCTGCAGGTGGATGTCAGGGCACAGAGAAGCCACTAGAGGCGAGGTGAGAGGACATGGGCATGGTGGGTGGAGATGAAAGTGCACAGCGGCCGGACGGGCTTCAGCCCCGGACATGGCCAAGGCAGCTGCAGTCTGGGCTAGAGCTGATGAGCTCCTCTGAATGTGTAAGGTGTATCTGACAAGCTTCACGTTAATGCTAGGAGTGGCTTTCCTGGGGGGTAACATGAGCTAAACATGAGGTGCACCAAGGCACTGGGTCAGCTGCAGCTGGTGTGTTTGCTGGTGGATTCTCATAGGAAATAGACTAAAAACACCAGGACTGACAGAAACCCTACTTCGGGTTTGCAGATATGGTCTGTGATGTGGGGCAAAGTCTCATCAAAATGCACATGTACCTAGCTTGGAACAAACGTTCTGCCAGCTATCCAAGCCCTTAATGATGGATTTTCAGTATCAAACTCAATCTCAGACTCAGAATTTCAGGACACATCTTGTCAGTGATAGCACCTGTGTCTCAGCAAGCGTGGGTGAGAGTTTCCACTAGTAACATTGCTGGGGGAGAGCAGGCTGCTCCCCTGAGAAGGAGAACTCTGTCACCTGCCTTAATGAAGGCACACTGTCACCTCTGGAGGTCCTTCATACCCAGCCCCGCTCTGCAGTGCCTCGTCCTCCCCTCTCCCTTCCTCCTCCCCTCTCCCTTCCTCCCCCCCTCACTTCTCCTCCACCCACAGCTCTCTCTGCACTCCTCCTCTGCCTTCCCTCTACTGTGGCTCCTGGTCGTGCCTGGAGACTTGACCAGGTTTTCAGGGAGCAGCAAAGTACCAACCTCAGGCAGGTGTTAGACTGAGGTGTGTATCACTCACTTACCACATAACCAGGCCAAGTCACTTAGCTTCCTGAAACTTTGATTTCTTCAATCATACACAGGGGAAATAGCAGTGCTGACTTCACTGGGTTTTGTGATGAATAACAGGGACACTGTAGGAAGTTCTATGAGCTAGCTGCCACGGTTCCTCCCAGGCTAAGCTGGGTCATGGAAGTGTAAGATCGTCCATAAGGGCTATTTTCTTACTAGCCTGAGCACCATAGTGCATCAGAAGAGACTGAAAACATAATACCCTTCTTCTTGTCTTTCGCGTAAGTTCAAGAGCTAGAAAAACGGCAGCTCAGACTGAACTCCAAGGAGGCTCATGGTCCTATGATTTCCTCTGAGAAATGAAAGGTAAGAGTTATTACTGTAAAATGGTACAGTTTATTCCTTTAAGAAAAACAAGTTCAGCATGCTACGTAGTAGAGCAGAACTTTCTAGGGTTGTGCAGAGAATTCTCACCACTTGGCTGATCCATGTTAAGGACCTTGGATGTTACCATCTCCCCTGTCGGTGTTCATGCCGAGTGGCCACACATCCCACCACAGACGATAAAGTCAACCTCAACACCAAAGGGAAGTATAGTTTGTACCTCTTTTTTTCTTCTGTGAATCCTGTAAACAGTGTGCCCAACTAACAACCACACAGTGAACTCAGCCTTAGACTTCCAACCCGAATACCTGCCTTTTACAGTCATCAAGCCTTTCTTCAGGGAAAAAACCCCAAATAACTGGCTGGGCATGGTGGTTCATGCCTATAATCCCAACACTTTGAGAAGTTGAAGCAGGAGGATAATTTGAGGCTGAGATTTCAAAATCAGCCTGATCAACGACCTCATCTCTACAAAAAAATTTTAAAAAGTTATCCAGGTGCAGTGGAGGGTGCCTAGCGTCTCAGCTACTGTGGTGGCTGCCAAAAGGAGGGCTTGAGCCCAGGAGGGTGAGGCTGCTGTGAGCTATGATGATGCCACTACATTCCAGCCTGGGCAACAGTAAGACCCTGTCTTAAAAAATAATTGTGAGAAGCTGGGAAAAAATCAAGGAAATTCTGTCAACATAGATGATCATTTAAAAATTCACTCTTCCAATACTTGACAACTTAAGTAGCCTCACCCTGTCTAGATTCTCTTGATAATAATAATAAAACATATTAGTCTTCATTTGAGTAGTGTCTGTCTTCTAAACCATCCTTGTGTTCCATACACAAATCCATGTCCATAACCTTCCTGAGACAGAGCTGTCTTGCTTTTTCTTTGTAAAATTTTGCCAAATGCAAAGTAAAAAGTGTATCTGAATAGTTGACATAGAGAAAAGGTCCTTGTTTTCAAAATGGATAAATGAGTACAAACTCAGAGAAGCAGAACCAATATAACCCACATACAAACACACAAGTACACATATACATATATGCACATACACAAACACATATACACACACATAGATGCATATGCATGCATGCACCCCACATATATACACATACACCCATGTGTATATACACACATGTACCCACACCCTCCTACCCACACATACACAGACACCCACACACTCCCACATGCACACATACATGTACCTACACACACACACACAATGACATTCACGATAGGAAGTCAGCTCCTGTGAGCCATCATGGAGTATGGCGAGTCCAGAGTCTGCAGAGCCAACATTGCTTGACTTTAGTCTGACAGCAGAAGCTGCTGAGGAACTGGGAGGAACCTATGTCCCGGTTCTGGGCAGAGTCCTCTCTCACCTGGAATCCTCTCCCACCTCCAACCCCCCACAGCAGGGGCACACTTTCATTCTGCTCAAGCCTTCAGCCCTTGAACCGTCCTGCCCACATGACAGAGGGCAGTCTTCTTCACTCAGTCTGTTGATTCAGATGTTATTCTCACCCCAAACTTTCATAGAAACACCTAGAATGTTTGGCCAAATATCTGGGTGCCCTGTGGCCCTGTCAAGCTAACACCACAGTTGGCTCAAGAGAAACACTGACATGCTCTTGGGAACATTCCAGATCAACAAATTAAGCAAATCATTTGTAGACAGAACAGGAAATAATAAACAGCAGGAATCAGAGTTTAAAGAAAGCAAGTCTTACAAAATTAAACTTACTTTCTTTTTTATAATGGGGTTAATGATTTTGCTTATTTTCAGGTGGTCAAACCATTTTCCACATGGTTAAGAATGTTGACTATTCAGAGATCATATAGTCCTCTCATAATAATATTCCTAAAGCTGGGACGCAGGAGCTGTGAAAAACTTGCTGGGTCTCTGGGCCAGGAGACGAGGGTTTCAGCGAATCCAGGGTGTTTCCTCATGTACAACCTGGAGAAATGTGGTAGGTGACAGTTTATCTTAGTGGGTTGATACCGGCTTGAACAACTGACCCCACTGAGGGTTGATTGGTGGGTCAGTGGCAGCAAGAGAGGAAGCTCCTGCAGGTTCCCAGGCTCTGCCTCTGTCCTGGCTGGGAGACAACTTGGAAGGGCTAGTTGGGAATGGACCTGACTGCAGCAAAGGATGGGACTGAAACACGACTGATGAAAAGGTCAATGTAATAAATACTCAAATGGCAGGTTAGAAAAAGTGGCCAAAACCAAGTGCTGAAATGTTTGTGTTAAGAAGCCAGTAGCACAACTGTTGATGATGGCACTTTGAGAGCAGTTCATAGTAAACATAAAAATATTAGGCTGTAGAGCATGTAAAATAATATAATACAGTGTGAGTATGGCCTGTGTCTGTGGAAGGCTGTCTCTTCCTGAGGATCCTGGTAGGTGCCCACAAGAGCCCTCTTACTTCCTGTGGAAATACGCTCACACGTAACAAAAAGCAGGTGCAATCTTGAGTTTTGCTGGTGGGAACCTCCAAACAGAAGTGAGCCCCCTGCCCTGTGCACGGCTACCCAGCACCTGAGTGGTTCCAGAGGTATTAACAAGAAGGTGGCTGTGGGGGGTCTACAGAGCTGCCTGGGTGCACTTGACATTTGTGGAGAATGACGCTTCAGCTCAGAGCAGGGGGCATGGTGCCTGGTTCAGGTGCTCGAGTGAGGTCATGTGGAGCCCAAAGGGCAAGCCCAGACCTCAAGGTGGGAGCAGTGTGAGGTCCCTGCTTCCTGATGACAGAACTGTGTCCACAGCATAGGCCCATAGAGCCCTGCACCTCTGAACTGCTATGTTTCACGCTGAAGCTGAAGCTCATTTCATGTGACATCAGAGAACTAAATGGGAGGATAGAAAAAAGTATGTAACATGCATACAACTTCTGCAATACCTGTTGGCTTTCAAAGCACTCATCAGCATAACCTCACTTTATGGAAGTCTTTCAGCTCTAGAAATCCACACTTCTAACATTTCTGTGGCCAATGACATTGAAATTCCCTGTTTCTCTGCTCTCTCCCTTCTCTGTGGCAGTAGGAGTGTGGCAGGTGTCCTTGGTGTTCCGGACGCAGCTGGAGTTGGTTGAGTGGCTCTGCCCTGGTGTAATCTCAGGGGCCACCACAATGGCAGTCACAATCCCGGTGGTTCTCTTCATTGTTCCACAGTTTAATCCTGTGACTGCTGGCAGTGGAGCTGCCTTGTACTTCTGAACTAAAAATATTAAGAAAAACATACATTTGTCTCTGGGAGACACCTACCTCTGCCATCCTGGGTACTGAGCATTTTACACCAGTCTGAGTTCAGTGCAGAGTGTGAGGGCTGCCCAGGGTGAAGGTCGGTGAAGGTCTGTGAAGTTCTGTGCACACACTGCTAGTGTCAGTGGGAAGGTTTGTGGTGCTCACTGGCTGTTGGCTTGCAAGTCTACACTCTGTCCTTCCTGTCTATGCCATGAGGAACTCATTCCATGCTCTCTCCAGACAGCTTTGGGGAGGCTCAGCTGGCAAGAGGCCTGATGGGTTAGGGAGGGCACAGGCTGGGCATCTGTCTCTCTCTCCACTTCCAGTGACCTCTGAGGCAGTGGCTGTGTCCTCACTGACCTCCTCTGTTAGGTGGGTGGCCTACCCTGAGGTGCTGCTTTCTGTCTGGTAGCCTCTGCCCGCTTCTGTGGCCCCTCCAGCCTCAGGTGGGTCTCAGCTTCCCGCTTCTGCACTGACCAGGTTCCCGGGTTGGCAGTAGCTGGGCTTTTCCATTTCCCCACTGCCTTTGTCACTGTGCTGACTGGACCGTGAGCAGTGTTTAATTGAGGTTTGACACAGTAAATATGCATGTTTAGAGCTGTGACAGAGTGCACTTTGGCTCACTAGTTACATGATTATTTTCAGGGGCAAGCATTCTGTGGCAATGTCAGATGAGATCCTGAGGAGGAGGGCTCAGGCTGTTTTACTGTCCACAGGTAAGGGCAGATCTCACCTGTGGTGGAGCCGAGGTGTGTCAGGTGGGAAAAATCACATGATGTGGCTTCGAGCAGGGCCTGACTTGCTCACAGAACGAGTGTGGGGGCCGGCAGTTGCTGACCCTGCTTAGCTGCCTCACAGTATTGGGTTTGATTTGTTGCCTCTGTGTCTGTTTGTTCTTTCCCTCATGGCTGCAAGACGGTGCCATGGCTGTGTCCATCTTGGCACTTGAAGCAGGAGGGAAGCAGGCAGGTGCTAATGCAGTGGCATTGTCACTTTTATCAGGAACATATGAATGTTCCATCACTATATTCCTTTGGCCAAAACTGAATCACAAGGTCACCTGTAGCTACAGAGGAAGCTCTGGGGACAGAAGTGTCACAGTGGATGCGGCCACAGACAGCCAGTGCCAGCAGTGGCCCAGATGCTGCCTCCCTACCTTTATTCTGCTCTAGGATGTAGCTTTTTCTTTAGGGGTTGTCTGTAAACATCTATATTTTTTAATTAACATGGCAGTTAAAATTTGTCCTTCAGCCTTATCTCTTTTTTTTTTGATTAAATGATAGCTGTATAATTAATGCAAACATGGGGTACACTGTAGTGTTTTCATACACAATCTGAAATATTTTCATCAAACTGGTTAACACAGACTTTGTGTCATTTACTTAGTTATTAGGTTAAAACATTTATACTCTAGTTCTTCACCTTATCTCTTTTTTAAAGGCAATGTCAAGATTGAGGGATTTCTTAGGGCGTCTTGGTACTAGCATAGCTGCTTAGCAGACTTCACTTTTCACTACCTCTAGGGCGTCTGGTCTGCCTCGGGCATAAGCTCTAGGCCAGGGTGGAGGCCCTTCCTGCCTCCCCCAATATCTGCCAGGAATGAAGTGCAGGAAGGTGCCTGGGGAGGTAGGTTCTGTTTGGCATGTAAGTTGGACATTTGGAAGGAAACATACGTTTAGAATTTAGGCCATTTAATCAGAGAGAAACCTGCCTACCTGATGCAAATGTTTATGGAAAGTAACCAAGTGTTAAACCAAAGGGTTGGTAATTAAAATGAGACTTAACAATCAGTCTCCACATCTTCCCTCCCCTCCCTTTCAACTCCTGTGAGCAGCTGTGCTCCCAGGACGGGGATGGCTGCCAGATGCCTTTCTGGGTAATGTGGGTCATCTGCACTTTGGGGGGGCTGGATGCAGCATAAAATGTATTTCTTGTTCGAAGCTACAGTTAAGGGAGACTTTGAAGAAACCAAACTGCTTAATAATAACAATGGAAGAAAGATCAATCCCTTCTGTGTTTTGTGTCCAGTATAAACAATTAGAATTATCTGTGGTCTAAATGTCACATGTAGAGGTCTTTTGGTTTCCCGCTGTACTTGGGGCTCCAGGGCCCAGACCCAACCAGGCTGCAGGACTTGAGGATGTGAAGCTGCAGGGCCCATGGTCTCCCTGGAGACTGGTATTTGTAGTAAGAAGCAACCCTGGCAGCAAACGGGCCTCCACTAGTCATGTTATGCAGAGGCCTGTTTCTGGGGTTCGCCTCATATTCATTGCCTCTATGGACCGTAGGACTGAAGACAGTATTTTGGGATCAAAAGGAATTTTGGGGACTATTTACCAAGATTTTGTCAGCCTTATGGCTGATGTCCCCGTGTCTGCCCTCGTTCCCTACAATCAGTCTCCCAGGCAACAGCTGGCTGCACTTTGTAAAATGTGAATTGATTTTGCCAGTTTGCAATGGATTCCCCCTGCACCTTGAATAAAATCTAGATGTTTCTGATCACAAATGACCCTCTCAACTGGTCCCCACTTACCTCTATGTCTTGTGTTCTTTCTGTCCTTGCTCAGCCACATCAGATTCTTTCTTCTGGTAACACACTCCTGTCACCCGCCTGGGTCTGTGCCCTGTCGCAGGCATGCCACCTGCTGCGTCCTCCTCACGGCCCAGGAATCGGCTCTGTGGCTTTTCTGACACTCGGTCTGCAGGGCCCACACCCGTCACGTCCCTTCTTATCATTTCTCATCTTCTAGTTTATTGCTAGTCTCTCTTTTCTTTA
>CAUYQV010100697.1:0-43175 GCA_963574575.1 Galagoides demidoff
ATTTCCTTGAAAGCCAAGCCCACATCTTGAAGTGGTCTTATTTCTGTTTCTGTGTAACGTCTCCCTCTGGCTGGGTCACAAGCTCTGGGAGTGCCCCAGGGCTGCGTCTGTCTCTCACTGCTGTGTCCCCAGCACAATGCCTGGGGAATGTTGGAGGGAGGGAGGGAGGGAGGGAGGAAGGAAGGAAGGAAGGGGGACTGTGAGATGAGAAGGTGGAAAGGAGGGAGAGAAAGAGGGAGAGGAGGGAAGGAAGGAAAGAGGGAAGGAGGGAAGGAAGAGAGGAGGGAGGGAGGGAGAAAGGACAGGGGCAAGAAGAAAGAAGGGAAGAAGGGAGACAGGCAGGACTGATGGAGGTCCCCCTTCCAAAGTTCCAAGCAGCCTTCATTCCTTGTCCCCAGCCCAAAGATCTTAGCCACACACCATCTCACCTCGGAGGCCTCAGACGGCCAGTCGGCCATGGAGATGGTCATCTTGTACTGGGTGTCACTGAAAGAGAAAACCAGCCCCGTGGCTGTCCCCACCACCACAGCCCCCACGCCCCACCGGCCCTGAGCCCGCGTCCTCACAGCCCACTCACTTGCAGGATTCCTTGCACAGGTTGATGCAGTTCTCCCTCTGGGCCACGCTCACCTGCAGGTCTGAGTAGCAGCGGGCTGAGCAGGAGAGAGGGACATGGCCGAGACCATGAGGGGACTTCCAGGGCCCGTCCCTAGCTGAGCCTCTCTGGCCCTGGGCAACCTGAGGCCCGTGGTTAGGTGGGGAAGGTGTCGTGGGGAAGGACTGCTCCCCTGCCAACCCCCATGTCCAGCCATTTCACCTCTGTCTGGTCTGGAGGACACTTGTCCCAAACACCCCAGACCAGCTCACAGCATCAGAACAGCTTTCCCTGTGCTGCCATCCCCTGCCCAGGGGACAGGGTTATGTGATCACGTTTGCAGGGACAGGTGGGTGGAGGGAATGGCGTTTTCCCTTTTTGGTGTCTGTTATGGTCCTTTTAAGAGGTGGGTCTACTGCCAGCAACATTCATCAGTGTTTGGGCTCCAGACTGCCAGGGGTCCCAGGCCTGGGCTGCAGCTGGATATGCCCCCACCCCAGGGCTGTTCCTCCTGTGACTCCAGGTTTCAAGCCCTCAGAGGCCACCATCATGACAGTGGCCTCCTCACTGTCCCCTGCCATCCAGCACCCTGCAGAGAGATACCAGTGAACCCACACAGACATAGACACACACTGAGGATGGCCATGCAGCCTGTGTGCACAAAAGCCAGTGTGCACACGCAGAGTGCTGGTGTGTAAGCCTGTGCAAAGAAACATACAGTCACCGAGGGCACTGTGCACTGAGACATGAGCTCAGAGATGCCCTTTCACATGTGCACGTGGCACAACCACAGCCACATGGCCAGGCTCACAGGTGAGCCTCACATGGCCCATGGACACAGGCCTGTGGGGACAGAGGTGCTCCCACACCCGCGTGTTTCAAGCCTGAACTTCACAGACTTGAGTGAAGAAGCATGGGTTCCTGCAGAAAGGTGCCCTGGGAGGGGGTTGGGAGAAGGGATCATGGACCATGGACAAGTTGCCGGGGCAGGTCCCCACACCCCGCCAAGGCACGGAGCTCTGCCCGCTCCTCTGCAGCCCCACTCACCCCAGTCCGGGAAGTCCCTGTTGTTGCAGTATTTCTTCCCAGGGGGCAGGGGGAAGAGGTAGTGGCCACAGCTACAGTTCTGGATCATTTGGTCTTGGAAGCAGGAGCGAAGACAGGCCTGGTGGGTGGCAGGGGTAGGGAGAACAGAGGCTCCGCTGATGAATGCTCACTCACCTGGCCACCCTCGTGCTAGGAGAAGGTACCCAGGAAGTGACACCCAGGTCATAGAGCTGAGGGACCCGGGAGAGGTGTCCCCCGGGCGGAGAAGCTGTGCTGAGATGTTGGGGGCCTCTGGAGTCAGGATGTGGCCATCCTCCCCTCTTGAGCCTCATTGCAGCAAGTCCCTTGACTCCACAGAAGGACTCCGGCCAGCTCCCAGCAGCCCAGGCCACACCAACCAGAGTTGAGCCCCACACCTCACCATGGGGAGGGTGCCTTGCCCCAAACAATGCAGCCAGTGCTTAGGCAGCTTTCCCGAGGAGGAAGCCAGCACCTTCTAATGTATGTGTGTGTGATGTATGCAGACACAAATATACGCAGAGAGGTGGCGCGAGGAAGATGGGCAAGCCACCTTGCTCCTTCCTCCGGGAGGGACACGCCCAGGGAAAGTGAGAAGATGACTTTGGCCATCCTGACCAACACTGACAACAGAGGAAGGGAGCAGCCTCTTGGGCAGCAGAATGTCCCCTGCCCAGGGCAGGGAGAAGGAACTCCAGCAGCCCCAGTGATATGATGAATCTCCACTCATGGGGCCCCAGCTCAGGTCATTCTGACCTGGTATCATCCATTCAGACACCAACTATGTGTCATAGGGCAGGTCATTAGCCTGAGCCTGGCTTTGCTCATGGGTGAAACGCCTGCCTCCTAAGGGCAGGAGGGCTCAGCACAGCATCAGGTGCTGTCACAGGTGCTTCCCCATCTGTCACCCGTGCTTCCTGGCCTGTCACCTGTGCTTCCCTACCTGTCATGTGTCTAAGTCTTTTTTTTTTTTTCTTCAGACAGAGTCTCACTATGTAGCCCTGGGTAGAGTGACGTGGCGTCACAGCTCACAACAACCTCAAACTCTTGCGCTTGAGCTATTCTCTTGCCTCAGCCTCCCAAGTAGCTGGGACTACAGGTGCCTGCCACAATGCCTGGCTATTTTTTTGTTGTGGTTGTCATTGTTGTTTAGCTGGCCCGGGCTGGGTTCAAACCCGCCAGCCTCAGTGCATGTGGCCAGCACTATAACCACTGTGCTACGGACACTAAGCCAAGGTGTCCAAGTTTTGACCACCAGGGAACTCCTCACTCCAAGCCTTGAAGACTCCTCTCTGCCTCTGCCCCTCCCCTCAATGCCAGGCCATCTATTCTCCTTGAGGAGTCTGGGGGTCCCCAGGGCAGGAAATGGGGACATGAAAACAGCTGGCAGAGTAAATGGCACAGCCAGGGGAGCTGGAGCTGGGGCTGGGGAGGCGCTGACTTTGGACAAGTGTCTCAACTCTTCCAGACCTCTCTGTCTCATCTGGAAAGTGGGAGTCCCCCCAAGACCTATGACTGTGGCAGGTGGGAGTGGTTGTGCACAGCTGGGCTGGGTCTCTGCTGGGGTTTTCAGCCTGAGTGGCTCCTGCTCTGGAAGAAGCAACAGCTGTGATTGCAGTGGAAGGAGGTCCCTGGGGCTGGGGTTCTTTCTCTACCTTTCCCTTCTCCCCATCTATCCCTCCAGAGGCCTGGAAGATTCTCAGATTTCTCTGTGGTGGACCAAATCCCCTCCAGATAGAAAGCAGCCAATCAGTGGGTGGGCAGGCAGGTGCCAGGAGGGTCAATTTCTGTGACTTAAGCAAAAGGGGAAGCCACACCATGCTTGGGGCTCCCAGACGTGGAGGCAGATGCCCGGCTGCCCTGTTATGCCTCAGTTTCCAGATCTGCCAAGATAGACTGGGCTGGGAGAGGGGAGCGCCAGTGAGAGGTCACATCTGTCATCTTTGCAAGGATTCATCTGCCTCCTCCAGTGAGGCCAGGTCTAGGGGCAGGTCTGGGCTCACCCAGGAGATCAGGACAAGATGGAAGCTCTCAGCTTCAGCAAGGGGGATTGAGGGCAGATACAAAGAGGGATTTCTCAGGTAAATTAATGAGGCATCTGGACAGGGGTCTGTTATCCCACTTTCTTCCTGAAGTGGGACTGATAATAGTAGCCACATCTTAGGGTTGTCATGAGGATTAAATGACTTCGTCTATGTGAAGTACTTACGGAAGTGCCTGCCTAGCCTGTGATACGCCTGCTGTTATTAGTGTGTCAATAAATGTTGCTGTTATTCATATATTATTGCCCCATGGAGGGTGTTGAAGGGATGAGATGAGGGTGTAAGGATTGTGAGCACAGTATCTCACTCACAGCAGAGCTCTGCAGCATGAGCTATTATTTCGTCTTTTCTTTGTGGGAGCTCTCGGAGTGAGACCGCTATAATCTCAGGCATCTCCAAGGACATAGCTGCCCAAGTGGGGCTGAGAGGTGGCCAGCCCCAGACCCTAGGGAGGACCGACCAAGGAACTATTCTGGCCCCACAGCCCCAAGGGTGCCCCACAGCCACATAGAAAAAGCCTGCAGAGCCAGGGACTTGAGGTCGGAGACGGGCCCTGCAGATGTGCATGGGGCCCCAGGGTCACAAGGCCTGCACCCTCTTCCCACCTGGATGGAGTAGGTCGTGTTGTAGCTGCTGTAGAAATTCTGGACGGGGACATCGGAGCCGTTCATGGTGCACGGGCTGTAGGGCTCGCCCTTGCGCTGTAGCTTGTCCTGAGACCAGAGGGCTTAGTCAAGGGGGGTCCCTTCCTCCCATCAAGTATGTGGGGCCTTGGACTGCTGAGCAAATGCAGGGCTGCAGGCCCCAGCAGGTACCACAAGGAGCACCCTAATCTTCCAGCCAAGGGATGGCCCAGGCTGGGGGCCGGATCCCCACCCTTAGGCCAGGACCCTGGACAGGGGGGATTCCACCCTTCTCCCCTTCAGGCTGCCCTTGGACTCTGGCCATACCACCAGCACCCCGATGGATGTCTCTGTCCCTGACATGGCATAGATGCCCTCCTCTCTGATGAAGGGGTAGGACCTCTGCTCGTGAAGCATCAGCCGCACCCCGGCCGTGGATGCAAGGAAGGGCACGTAGTCTTCCTGGCCTATGTCCAGGATCAACTTCAGGCCTGTGTGCAAGGTGAGATGAGGGGTCACTTGGACTCACTCCCCAAGACTGAAGGGAGACCCACCAACTACTTGTTTAAACTACCTCCAGCCACAGGCACCTCCAAGATGGCTTCACTTTGCAAAAACCCAGGTAAAAACCTAGGCCCCAGTCCTGCTTGCCTTCTCCAAAGCCCCTATCTCTCCACCTTGGACTCTGATGTAGCTTCCTCACAGGGCTTCTCTTGCCCTGTCATGAGCTCCTTTTCTCTCGGCAGATAGATCTGGGAAGCACAGCACAGTCCAGCCCAGCCCACCCATGCCCCCACCTCACCATCCTTCTCTTCATTCAGCTCCTCTGAGCTGCCATGCTCCTGCTACTGTGCCTCTGCAAATGCTGCTCCCTCACTCCAGAATGCTGTTCCTCTGCCCCAGAATACTGTTCCCTCACTTGAGAATGCTATTCCCTGAGTCCAGAATGCTGTTCCTTCACTTGAGAATGTGGTTCCCTCACTCCAGAATGCTTTCTATGCCTCCCTCTTCCCCTAGAAACTCCCACTCTTCCTTCAGATCTCAACCGAGGGTCACTTCCTCCAGAAGCCTTCCCTGACTGCCCAGACTAGGCCTCAGGGTCTTTGTCTCATACTTTGCAAGCCCTAGAACTTTCCTTTTGAGTACCTGCCTCACTTGTGTGATTCTTCTCTTACTGTTTGACTTCCTTCCCCACTCAACTATTCTCTTTTTGAGTGCAGGCACGAGACCCCTCTTCTATGCCCCACAGTCTTCAGCTGCATGAGTCACTAGAGTCGGTCCCTCTGGTTAGGACAGTGAGGGCTGACTGGGCACTTGCTGCCTGCTGAGTGCTGTGCTAAGCTCATTAGACACTCACAAGTGCCTTGGGAGGCGGGTACTATTATCATCCCACTTTACAGATGAAAAAACTAAGGCACAGACTCATCTGAAATCTCCCAGTGGGAAGGAGGAGTTGCAGGGGCTCTGACACAGGCAGCTGGCTGTAGATGTCTGCCTCTGTAAGGCGAGGTGATCTTCTCTGTGACAGGCACCCAGGAGCACAGGCACCAGGTTAAAGGCACTCAGTCGACCCGCCCCCTCTCAGCTGCCAGCCCTGATGTTCCCTGAATGACAACCTGCCTCTTGGTGGCTGGAGAGGTCAGAACCTGAGAGGTGTGGTGGAGGAGCCGCTCCCACCTGTGTCCAGCTCACAAGCCCCAAAGCAGCAGCTGGCCTGAGGCTACCAGCCTCTTTCAAAGGGACAGGCCACCACGTTGTCAGCCATGAGGGAAGAGAGTCTGTCATCAACCGCTTCCCTCTTCCTCACGTCCCTGTACTCCCTTACCCTCTGTTTCTGTGATTCTCTTCTCCAGAACTGTCCAGCAGAGAGGCTAAGAGTAAGTGCCATTTATTAACTGGGTGATCCTGGGAAAATTGTTTCCAAACTTCTGAGACTACCCAGCAGATACAGAGCCCTGGCTACCTCCTGCCTGCATCACGGCATGACCACTCACGAGGCACATCCTAGATGGAGACCGCGCACTCTACGCCTGCCACCGCATACTGTTCCCTGAACTGGGAAACTGAGGCTTTGAGAAGGGAAGTCTTGAGCTCAGGATCACCCAGTGAGTGAGTGATGGAGTTGGGATTTGAGCTGGGCATGGGAGAGTGAGCTTTTGACCATAAAGCTACGTTGCTTCTGTACCCTCACTTCGCTTATCAGTAGAATGGGACAGCAGTGCCTAGCCTAGGGAGTGTGAGCACTGGTGGACAGAATGCAAGCATCTGGCCTGCCCCTCTGCCCCCTAGTCAAGCCCCAAGACTGTCCACCCCTCTCTGTGCCAGCCTCAATGCTCCCAAGTGCCACCCCCGTAGCTGATGGTTCGAGGGGTAGGGTGGGCGGCCTCATGGCTCTGGCCCCAGGACAACCAAGACTCACCAAATTCAGTTCCAGGGTTGGCTGAAGGGAGTGCCTTCTCTGTCATGCCCCAGTTGAAGATGTAACAGTTGCCATAATGAGGGTAGAAGATGGAGGTGAAGTTCCTAAAAAAAACAGCATGAGCTGGAGGGCAGCCTCCCCACCCCCCAGCAGATGCCTCCCTGGTTGTGTGCTGCCTGCCCTTCCTCTGTGCTCACAGAGGCACAATGAGCAGAGGTGAGCTGCAGGCCGTTCCATCCACCCCTCTGTAGGAGCCAGCCAGGAGACACCCAGACCTCCTTAGGAAAGAGGGAGGAAAGGAGTCTCTGTGGGGTTTAGGCTTAGGTTCTCTGGTTTAGCCACGAGCCATGAAAAAGAACTTTCTTAGTTGTTTTCATCTGTCTCTTATACACCCAAAGAGGATGTGTCCACAGGAATCTGCAAATGTGACCTTATTTGGAAAAAGGGTTTTTGTGGCTATAACTAAGGATCTTGAGATGAGATCATCTTGGATTATCCAGGTGGGTTCTAAACCCAATGACAAGTGTCCTTATAAGAGACAGAGGACGAGACACAGATACAGGAAGCCCATGTGAAGCCAGAGGCAGAGTTATGCAGATAAAACACCAGGAGCACCCTGCCCACTGGTTGCTGAAAGAAGCAAGGAGGATTCTCCCTAGATCCTGCTGAGGGAGCTGGGTCCTGGGGAAGCCTGGATTGTGGACTTCTGGCCTCTTTTGAATTTCAGCCACTCAGCTTTAGATAATTTGTTACAGCAGCCGCAAGACACTCATAGAAGCCATGAAAGTAAAAGGAGCACCAGACAGTGTTTGCTCAAAGGAGCTGGCAGGATCAGAGAGGTGGATGAGGCAGCCTGGGGACCCCAGCCAAAGAGAGGAACTGGACTGAGACGCAGGCCCAGGAGGGCATGTGAATCTGGGAAGTGTTTCCTCAGGAAATGATTCAACAACAACAACAACAACAACAACAAATGTTCTCTGAAGTCGTAACAGGATGAAGTAGTTTCAAAGAATCCAGTTAAATAATTTGCTGGTTTTTTTTTTTTTTTTGAGACAGAGTCTCATTATGTAGCCTCTCCATAGAGTGCCATGGCATCACAGCAACAGCAACAGCTCACAGCAATCTCAAACTCTTGGGCTTAAGCTATTCTCTTGCCTTGGTCTCCCAAGTAGCTGAGACTACAGGCACCTGCCACAACACCTGGCTATTTTTTTGTTGCAGTTGTCATTGTTGTTTAGCAGGCCCGGGCTGGGTTCGAACCCAGCCTCAGTGCATGTGGCCAGTGCCATAACCAGTGGGCTACAGGTGCTGAGCCAATTTCCTGGTTTTTTGTTTTTGTTTTTGTTTTTGTTTTTGTGGACATGGAATAGTTCAAACATAGAAAAGTAGAGAGAATGAAACCCCCACCAGCTTTAATGAACATCATTTCATGATCAGACATCTTAGCCTTCCACCTGATAGTAATTAACTATTATTAAATTAATAATTATCTTGAAAAAAATCTTGGACATCATAATTTTATTTCCTTATGTATCTTTAAAAGTGAGAACTCTTTGTTTATTTGTCTATTGAGATAGAGTCTTGCTCTGTCACCTAGGCTAACGTGCAGTGGAGGCATCACAGCCCACGGCAATCTCAAACTCCTGGGCTCAGGCGATCTTCCTGGCTCAGCCTCCTGAGCAGCTAGGACTATAGGCATGTGCTACCACACTTGGCAATTTTTTTCTTTTTCTTTTTGTAGAGATCAGATCTTACTATATTGCCCGGGCTGGTCATGAGTTCCTAGCCTCAGATAGTCCTTCCATCTCAGCCTCCCAAAGCGTTGGGATAACAGGCATGTGCCTGGTCATAAGAACTCTTAAAAATAATACTATAGCCATGTTTAAAATAGTTAACAAAATTCCTTGCTAGAGTATCAGTAAATATGCAGTTTAAATTTCTGGTTGTCTCATAAATACCAATTCTATTTTTTTTTTTTTACAATTTAATATATTTATTTAAATTGAGATTCAAATAATTTTCACGTCATTGGTTGGTAAGCCTTTTCTTTTAATATGGCTCCCTCTGACTTTTTAAAAAAATGTAATGTAGCTGTTATAAGAGATCTGATTTGAACCAGTTAATAACTAGAATGGAATGATAAAATTAGAACATCGTCATTTTGCAACCCTTGATGAATTCAGGGCTTGGCAAGGAACATCAGTGGTGCCTAATGGTGTATCCACTGATGGAAGAACATAGGCCACGGGGGCAGTGACCTTGCCCTTCAAGAAGACCTGAACAGGATGGAATACTCTATCTCTAATTACTGTTAGGAAATATGGCAACAAGGAACATGTTAAACGACACCACAGAGGCAGAGCCTAGTGGCGCATGCCTATAATTAATTCTATTACTTTGGGAGGCCAAGACATGAAGATGGTTTGAGGCCAGGAGTCCAAGACCAGCCTGAGCAACATTACCAAACCCCAACTCTAAAAAAAAAAGGACACTGTAGAAAGTTGGTCAGAAAAGCCAGACTGGTAACGTGACAGGATGAATAACCCAGTGTCTTGAATGAATAAATTGTGAGAGACAGAGAGAATAGGGGCGGAGCAACCTGTAGATTAAAGAAAAAAAAAACTTAAAAGATTTGGGTTAAAAGGCCACACCAGGTGGCTCATGGCTGTAATCCTAGCACTCTGGGAGGCTGAGACGGATGGACTGCTTGACCTCAGGAGTTCAAGACCAGCCTAAGCAAGAGCAAGACCCTGTCTCTAAAAATAGCCAATCGTTGTGGTGGGCACTTGTAGTCCCAGCTACTTGTGAGGCTGAGGCAAGAGGATTATTTGAGCCCAGGAGTTTGAAGTTGCTGTGAGTTTTGATACCATGGTAATCTACTCAGGGCGACAAAGTGAAACTCTGTCTTAAAAAAAAAAAAAAAGATTTGGGTTAAAATCACAATGGATGAATTGTAATTAAAGCCTTCCCTGACTCAAACAACAAAAAGCCATGATATTTACGAATGTGAACATGTCCGGAGAGTTGATATTAAGGAATTATTATGAATTTTTTTCAAGTGGGATAATGATATTGTGGTTATGTTAAAAAAGAGTCTTTATCTTTTGTAGACACATTCTGATCAATTCACAGATAGAAGCATGCTATGTGGGATTTGCTATTGGAAGTGAGGAGAAGGGAGTCATGGTTGCTGGTTCTGGTGGTGGGTCCGTGTGAATTCATCAAACTCTGTGTTGTCTACGTGCCTGTTCTCAAGTTTCCATGATAAACAGCTTTAAAAATAATTTTCTGGCCAGGCAGGGGGCATGCACCTGCAATCCCAGCTACTCAGAAGGTTCAGATGCTCAGGTTTGCTTGAGCTTAGAAGTTTGAGACTAGCCTGGGCAACACAATGAGATCCCATCTCAAAAAAAACCACAGAAACTTTTTAATGTTTCTATATCGTTCTTTCTTATCTATTAAAAAGAGGAAGAAACAGGAGTAAGTGCACCCAATGATACAAAAAAAAAAGTCAACTGACATGCAGTTTTGTCTTTGAAGCCTTATGCTCCACATTAAACATTTACTCAGCAACTTTTATGGGCCAGGCCCATGCTGAGTATTTCTGTGTGCATTATCTCATTTAACCTCCTAAAGAACCCCATGGGGTCAGGTGTTATTTTCCCTTATTTTCAGATAAGGACTTGCAGAATGAGGTGAGTCCAGGGCAGCCTGTGAAACTGGATACAGGAGCTGACCTTGGCTCAGCCACTGTCTGACAGAGGTTGAGTGGCTTACTCAACCTCTAGCTTTAGTTTCCTCAGTGGCGAAGGGCAGGCAGGAAGGAACCACATTTCTTCACCCAACCATTATTGAGGTGGGCATTGAGTTAGGGACGTAACGAGAGCAAGACAGGGCTGCCCTTCACAGCTTCCAGTGTGGCGGAGGACAGGGAGGGCAGTCTTGTCAATTCTCTCCTTCCAGAACGTCGTGACTCTACCTGTCTGCCTGTCTCTACCTCTGAGACTCCCACCCTGGCCCCAGCTGCCAGCATCTCATGCCTGGAATCGTGCAGGAGCCTGTGCCTCTACTCTTTTCCCTTGCAACCTTCCTCCTGCACTGAGGTCAGGGTCAGACCATGGCACACCCCTGTGTGGACCCCTCCCATAGGCTCCGCATGGATTGCAGAATAAAATGCAAACTCCCCGCACTGGCCCTCTAGCCTTTGCTCGCTTCATTCCAGTGATACTCCAGATGTTTCCAAACTCAAGGGCATAGCACCTGCTGTCCCTTGTGCCTAGAATATTCTGTAACCAGCTCTTCAAATAACTGGCTTCTCCTCACCCTTGCATTTGTTCTGAGACCTCCCTGAGCCCCTATCCAGAGTGATAGACTTTTGCTATTAGATAATAGTACTTTAACTATTACTAAGAGTCATAGACTTCCCTGCCAGGTATTCCATATCATTTCTAACAGTTTATTCCCTTTATCGCATGTGCCAGAATCTGGAATCATCCTCTTGATTTGATTGCTTACTTATCAGCTACTTAGAATGCAAGTCCAGTGAGGGCACGTGTCCTTGTCTGTCTAGAAGAAGAGCTCGGTGGTCAGGAACACAGGCTGCAGAGCCAGTCTGGTCGATGTGAGTTGGGCTCTGTCACTTATTAGCTGGTGAGTTTGGGGATGCTACTCACCTCTCTCTGCCTCACTTTCTCCATCTGTAACAGCCCCCACTCTGCAGGCACAGGTGAGATGCCTCACATACTGGAATGCTCAAACAATTCTGGCTGCACCTGTTCACAGCTGTGTCCCCAGAGTCTGGCACACAGTACATAGACACTTAGTAAATATTTGTTGAATAAATCATAATATATGATAAGAGAATCTACAGAGATAAGCAGGGAGCAGTGACACCGATTTCCCCACGGGGGGTGGGGAGTGGGTCAGGGAAGCCTCCTTGGAGGGGGTGACGCCTGAGCTAAGACTTTAGAATTAGCAGGAGGGAGCTAATTCTGGAAGGTGGGGAGGGAGGAGAAAGGGCACACTGGCCAGGGGGCACAGCTTTGGCAAAGGGCTGGAGGGAAGCAACAGCTCTGGGCGGGCACTGTGGAGTCTGTACGCTCTGTGGGATCAGGGCTGTGGCCACAGGGAGAGAGCAAAGCAGGGCAAACCAGCCAGAGCCAGGAGGCACTGCTCTTGAGGGAGAGACCTCGCCCCAGGGTGCGGGGACACGGTGTTCCCAAGAGACTGTCTCAGACAGATGCAGCCCGGGAGGCTGCTCAGGGTGTGGCTGGATCCCCTCCTGCCAGGGCCACACTCTGGTCTCCTGGTACGTGCCAACTATTTGCTTGTTGATCGTGCTCTTTACCAAGAGAGGCTGCTCCCAGTCCCTCTCTGCCTCCAGAGCTGCTGTTTCCCTCAAAAACCTCTTCTGGGCCAGGGGCCAGGGGCCAGGGCTGCAGGGGCAGACCAGCAAGACTCCAGGAGACCAGAAGAAGAGTATCTGAGCATCTGACAGAGGTTCTGTGTGGTGGTAGGAGGTCAGGGAGGGCTTCCCAGGAAGAAATGAGTTGGCCAATCCCCAAAGCAATAATGATGCTGCTGCTCCTTCTATTAAATATATGCCCAGATCCTGCTTTCTAAATACCATTCTCCAGTTAAAAAATAAACAAACAGGTTTCTTTGGAGATAAAGCCAATTCTAGGGTGGCTGCAGCATCTTGTACTGCAGAAAATATCCCCCCCCCAAAAGCAAACAAACAAAGATGGGGACATGTCACAGGGACATAGGAGCTAAGTGACAGAGCTCCCAGTGGCCAACACTGGAAGAACTGGAGCAAGAGAATAAATAACATGGTATTAGATTACAACCCAGATAAATAGGAGCTCACACTATATAAATAAATGGTTGAATCAATGAACAAATGGAAGAGAGAGAAACCTTCCTTACAGAAGAATCCCAAATAACACCCATTCCTCTCTCCAGGAGGGTAATGAATGTTCCTTCTGCCATCCACCCACCCCTCCCTGAGTGTAGACTGGACTTAGTGACTCACTTTTGCAATACGCAGCGTGGAGGCAAAAGGTGCTTGCTGCTTTACAATGAACTAGCCTGGCACAGTGTACTTGTATGTTGACCAAGTGAGGAAGGGGAACATCACAGGCAATGTCACATGGCCACAATGTGCTCCTGACACAATGGGCTGAGGGCCCCCCCCCCACTGCTGCTGTGCCGTGTGCTTCCCCCAAGCCCATAATCCCAGTTAGGAAGAACAGATAAACCCAGATTGAGGACTTTCTATAAAATGATGCTCTCAATCCCTCAAGGTCATCCAAAACAAGGACGTCTGAGAAATTGTCACGGGCACTAAAGAGACATGATAGCTAAATGCAACGGGTCTCCAGATGGGATCTTGGAACAGGAAAGGGTCTCTGGGAAGAGTGGATGAAATCTAAATAAAGTGTTTAGTATGCTTCATAGTAACTTGTCAAAGCTGGTTTCTTAGTTTAGAAAAATGACCACGGTGATGTCAGATGTTAACCACAGGTCTAAGGGAACTGTGCATACTGTCTTTGTGACTTTTCTGTAAACTTAAAATTATTCCACAATTAAAGTCTATTTTAAAAAATGCTTGTCATGTGCTAGGCGCTATGCTGAGTTCTTTACATACGTTAATCATTTAATACACCTCTGATGGTGCTCTGGGGTTAGTTCGCTGCCCCCATTTTCCAGAAGAGGAAACTGAGGCACAGAGAGGCGGAGTAGTATGTCCCACCACATGCAGAGCTGGTGCATGGTGTGAAGCTCCAAATGGGTCCCATATTGTCCCAATGCTGCAGTGGCTGCTGCTTGAGCATTTACTAAACACTCCGAATGGGAGAGGATGGAGACAGAGGGGAGGTGGGGCCACAGCCTATGGAGCCAGCAACTGGGAGGGCAGAGAGAGGCACGTGCCTGCAGCTGTGTCCCAGGCTGACTCAGCGGCTGTGGGAGGGAGAAAGAGATCAGGGACAGCTGGACTGAGATTTCTGTGCCAAGGTGGCTGGGTAGTGCCTTTCACTCAGACCTGCTGAGGTCTGGAGAAGGAGGCTTGGAAGAGGTGGGCAGGGACAGAAGATGATACTGGTCATCTCTGATGTGGTGACAGAGTGATGAGAGATGGCCTGGCCCAGACTGCTGACTGCCATTCACCAGCTGTGTGACCTGGGGGATGTTACTTAACCTCTCTGGGCCTCAGGTTCATCATCTATAAAATGGCAAGGGAGGGGGGAAAGTATCTTTCTTGTGGGCTTATTGCCAGAGTTAAAGTAATTTTATAACATAGAGTGCTTAGAATAATGCCCTACACACACAAGAAGGGGCAGTAAATGTTGGTATAATTATTTAATATAATTCCTTGTCACCCAAATTAAATAATAATGAGTTTAATAATAGTCACGACTATTATTTCTTGAGCCCAATACTACTGCCAGCTTTTTATGGCTAATTTAATATTCAAAATAACCCTGCATGGCAGTATTGTTATTTCCCCTGTTTACAGAGGAGAATGGGGGCCCAGCTAGGCTAAGACACTTGTTCAACATCACACAGCTTTTATGATTACAGCTCAGGTGATCTAACCCCAATCCCCAGCTTGGACTAACCTTACTGCCCAGGCCTAACCCCAGCACAACAGTCATGTGGCCAATAGTGGGGGTTTTGCCTGCCACCAGCCATTCTCCCTTTTCCTACTAATAGCTCCTCAGCTTTCCTTTGGGGGACCCTCAGCCCATCTGACCCAAATGGGGCTTCCTTTAGAGGGTACCATGTTGGCTACAGGAAGGCTGGAGTGGCTGGCTCAGTGTGGGGGCTCTGTTTACGCCTTTGACCCCGGGATCCCACTCAATGGGGAAGGCTTTGATGGCAGATCCCAAGATCCCACCTCTTGGTCCAGGGCATGTCCTTACTCAACAGGTGGGTCACATATTTGAGATGAGTGTTCCATCTCTCTCTTTTAGCTGAGCAGGTAAACATGGATTTGCTTGTGGACAACACACTAGTCCTTTGGGTAGCCCTAGCCTTTTGGCAAGTATGATTGGGCAGGTGTGCCCTGAGCGAGGACCTCTGGCCAGGACAGTGGGGTTGAAATACAGCCTGCAGCCAGCTAGCCCAGGAGTGGCCCCAAGGAAGGCTGGGCCCCACCAGCAGGGTGCCATCTTGTTCCACCTGTAGAGACTATGGTCTTCTAATTTGCACAATAGGCCACGCGTGCTACTCTATCCTGCTAGGTGGGCCTTGAACTATTTGACATTATGTGCAAAATTCTTGCCTGTGTGTGTCTGTGCATTTTGGGGGAAAGAGGACCCATGGCTTTCAGAAGATTCTCCATAGAAAGCTAGGCTGGAGCCACAGATTGCGGGAGGGCAAGCCTGGAAACATGTCACATACCCAAGGTATTGAGCCTCAGCAAAAAGCTCCTTTCTCCAGATATCTGAAGTGTGAGACGAGGAAGACACTAGCAAATCTTAGAAACAGATCAGCTGAAGCCTGGGGCCAGCCCAGGTGTGTGCCCTGCCCCCCACCTGGAGGCATGGCCTTGAGGCGGAAAGGGGCCCTAGGGTTCTGAAGTTCTCCTGTCTGGGCCTTGTCCCCTTCCCACGTGCAGCCTCTGGTGGTGCCACCAGAGACTGGGACCAAACTTGGTGCTTAGGGCCAGGGTTTGTTCTGTTAGGAGCTGGGAGGACAAGGAGGTAGGAATCAGTCTGTAGGCCAGTTATAAGAAGCCCCAGACTTCCTGGGTTAACATGGCCCTCATCCTGCCATTCTCTCGGCATGAAGGGCTGAGGGAAAAGAATATGAACAGCGGTCACATCCAAGGCCTCATTCAGAGCCCCTCGGTCACATCCAAGGCCTCATTCAGAGCCCCTGATCACTCACTTCTCACAGTCACTCCAAGAGGAAGCTATGATGGTTGTCTTTGTTTCAGAGATGGGAACCAGGGGCAGTAGACCCTGGGTGTCCACCCAGGTCCCCTCACCCCAGCTGCAGGCCGTAGGGTGAACAGTTGGAGAAGTCAGGAGGCCCCTAATCTTCCTCCTTGCGAATCCACAGCCAGGGGCCCAAGCTGGGGCATGTACAAAGGCAGCCTCCTCCTTCAAGGAGAAATGACTCCATGGTGTCTCCCACAACAGGGCATTGCCTGAGGCTACATCCTGCTTACTCCTTCCTTCCTTATCCCACTGTCTCGTATACTTTTCCTAAGGTGATTCCCTTAGTACACTGTGAGTTCTTCAAAGCACTGACCTAACACACAAGGACACAGAACACTGTGGTGTGGGCAGCTGGTCAGTGGCCCAAAGAAATCTGAACCCTGGCAGGCAGGACTCCTGACTACAGCACCGCTGCTCTCGGGGCAGGCCCTGGTAGGTGGACATGGGGCGGCTCTCACCGGTAGCTGCAGGGCTCTGCCGCAAACAGGCAAGCCAGGATCAGCTGCTCCGAGGGGTAGCCCATCTGCACCAGCTCCCGGGTGGGCACCTGGGAGAAGATGTTGGTGGCCTGCAGGATGTACCACTCTGTCACTGCCTGGGTGGCGCTGGTGAAGTTCTGGAAGGTGCAGTCGGTCCTGTTGCGCCTGCACTGTAGAGGCCAAGAGGGGTTCCTATGGAGCAGTGGGGAGAGCTGGCAGGGCCCCCACCACTGCTCCAGGCCCAGAAGGGCAAGGGCAGCGATGTGTCAGCTGCCCCTCCCACTGCACCAGGCAGTGGGCAATGTGTTCTCATCATGCTCGGGGACTGCCACCTCATGCGCAGCTGTGTGTTGGTCACAAAGACCCCACACAGCCACCAGCCGCACCCCCACATGTGCTGTTATGTATGGGTGAAAACACACATGCAGTCGTGTGTACAGAGGATCACGTGGATAGACACCCCTCCTCTGACCTCCACAGGGTGACAACTGCACACACATATCCATTCTGGCCCCTGAGCCTGGATTCACACAAGTGGGCTCTGCACTTACCCTTGAGTGGCCACACACACACATGCACACACGTGCTCACATACACGGAACTCCTCTGACTGCTCTCTCTTCTACCCCCTTCCCCACAGTCTAGATACAGCTCCCCAAGAGAGACTCAGGCTCAGGAGAGCTATCATCTTGTCCCTTGCTGGAAGGACATGGCCGTTGTCAGCCTGAGCCTGCAGAGGGGTTCAGGGCCCCTTTCACCCACTGTGACATCCAGGTCACCACACACACACAGGAAAGACTCTTGACTTAACCACTGGGTCACTACTGGCCTTTTCTTCTGGGATCAATAGGCAGGGTAGAGAAGCTTTCCTGACATTCTTAGACAGCCTGGCCGGCCTGGGACACGTCCTTAGTCCTCCTCCTGGAGGCCTCTTTACTTAACCCTTACTCTATTCTCAGGGCTTCACTTCTATTACCTCATTCAACTTCGCAGCAACCCTGGGAGTAGATACCATCACTATTCCCATCATCATGGAGAAACTGAGGCCCAGAGAGGTTAAAGGAAGGTATGACTGCAGCAGCTCCCCCTATACACAGGTGTGTGTGCACGTACACACACATGCCCATTCACACACACACACACATGCCCATTCATACACACTACACACACACCCCACTGACCCCCAGAATAGGTGCAGCCAGCAGGGATGAGAAAATTGGCACCATTAGCCAGGTAACTGCACCAGAGAGTGCAGAGCTGGTAGAGCTGGTGCTAGACTGTGCCAGGGCTGGCACCAGCCCCAGGAGCCTCATGCCATGGCTGGTCTGTGTGGAGAAGGCGGGAGCTGTAGCAGTCATGACCCAATGAACAAGCAGGGGAGGCAGTGGCAGCCTGTCTGGGAAGCGTGTGCCCCTGGCCTGGGTTCCCATCCAAGGCTAATCATGAGCATCACCAGGGAGCCTGCTGACAATGCAGATTCCTGGGCCTGAGCCCAGAACTTCCCACTCTTCAGCAGTGGGACCCAGGGATCTGCACTGTGGCTGTTCTCCCAAGGGGGTCCTAAGACAAATATAGAGGACCTTCGTCCCATGTATAGGCTCCAAGGACTGAGGGTGTCCCAGCCTCCCACTGCAGGGCAGTTAATTCTGAGCATCTGACTATACTGCACAGCTGTGGTTTTTCACCTGGCCAATATTTATTATGCCTTTGTCTTTTGATAACAAGACTCGGTTCCTGCTTCAGGGAACCACTGTTTCCTTTGTTCATGTGGTTGGACAGAGGCTGACATCACCCCCAGCCCTGAGGCACATATCCTAGGACTGGCCAATAATGAGAGCCTATCCTGCAAGCCACAGTGATAGCTTCAGGGGTGAGCATGTGACCTGATAAGTCAGTCCCAAGACTTACTGGGGCTATTAGGAAAGAAGAACTGCTCTTTCTGGAGAGATTGTTTTGCCAAGGGAATATAAGCCTGACACTGATAGGGCCCTCCATGTGGAGAGAGCCTGCCAGAGAGTGAAATCAACCAAGCGAAAAGTTGAAGACAGAGTCCGGATGACAGCATTTGAACACCTGGATCCAGCCGTACCTGAATGCAACAACCCTCCCCCGCCCCCGGACTTCTTAGTTATGTGAACAAATGAACTCTCTATTTAGCTTAAGCTAGTTTAAGCTGGGTTATTTGCATCCAAAAAATATTTTGTGTGTTTTATTTTGAGACAGAGTTTTACTCTGTCACCCAGGCTAGTGACATCATCTTAGCTCACAGCAACTTCAAACTCTTGGGCTCAAACTATCCTCCTGCCTCAGCTTCCCAAGTAGCTGGGACTTCAGGTGCCCACCACAATGCAGGGTTAATTTTTTCTATATTTTTAGTAGAGATGGGGTCTTGCTCTTGCTCAGACTGGTCTTAAACACCTGACCTCAAGCAATCTACCCTCCTCAGCCCTCCAGAGTGCTATTTCTATTTTTTTAAAAGCTCTGCAAACAAACAAAATAGGCTGGTATCCAACATGTCTTTCTCTCAGCAAGACTCAAATTATTAAAGAAAAGAAGCCCTCCTCAGCCTCCCTGGGGTGGGACATGTGCTCACTCACTAGTCTCATGGCCATTTTGCACCCCTGGGCATTACAGATTCTTGCTGCTGCTGAGCCATTGTGGTTATCTGCAAGGATGTCAAAAACAACTGGGTGGTGGGGGTTCCGCTCATCGATGAGAACCAGAGGTGTATGGTTCCAGATGGTGAAATTCAGGGCCCTCGTAGCATTGGCAAGGCTGGGGTCAGGAGCCAGGATCCTCTCTAGGACAGCTTCCATCAGCTCATCCAGGTCCTTCAGCAAATGCTTGACTTTGGAATATCTGGATGGGGAGAGGCCATTCAGGTGGGTAAGAGGCAGCTACAAGGCAACGCAACCGGCTTCTGGAGGCTTCTTACTACAGAGTGACTGCCCCCACGTATAAAAGAATGCCCATCTAAGCACCCACCTCTCCACCCACCCACCGTGCATCCCCGTGTCCCCACCCACCCCCCATCCATTCATGCGTTCAGAAGTATTTGATGAGCACATACTATGTGCCAGGCACTGGGCAAGCCACAGATGATACAGTGGCAAACAAGACAGACCCGGTCTCTTTCCTTATGAAATTCACATTCTGGTGAGGAGGAATCTTAACAGCCCACAGTTACTGATCACTTACTACATGCCAGGTGTTCAGTGCTGCCTACATCTTATTTTATTTACTTGTTGTCACAATTCTATTATTGATTGGGAAACAGAGGCTCTGGGAATTGCTTACTCCACTGACAGGGGGCAGAGCTGAGATCAGAACCGGGTTTGGTGGGCTCCAGGGGGCATGCTATTTGTGTACAGGGTTCTGATAGCTCCCTCTCATGGGGGAGCAATTTTGGGAATAGGAGGTAGGTTCGGGAGGCAGATAGGATTGTGAGGCTGATTCCAGTATCTTCTCTCAGCCCTTCAGGGCTCTGACCAATAAAGAAGCCACCTTGTGCACAGAGGGAGAGAAGAATCCATAAGGGAGGCACCATGCAGAAGCAGTGTTAGTATAGCCTAGGTGTCCACAGCTGCTGTTGAGCTCTGGATGCAAACCGTGGCATGCCACTTAATATTGTGGGCATCTTAACTTCCCTGAGGCTCTGTTCTCTCATCTAGAAGACAGGGGGATAAAAATACGTTCCTCAGAGAGTTGTTGGGAGGACTCGATTAGGTTATGCTTTTAAAGCACATGGATCAGAGCCTGGACAAGAGTGTGCTGTTATTATTATTAGGAGTTCTCTTGAGTAACTCCAAGGACCCATCTGAGCCGAAGAGCCCTGTTACTAGAAAGAGGGACTTTCTGATAACGGGAAATGTAATCATGAGGTGTGAATTCCCTTCCAGGACTTCTGTTTAGATAAGAATGTTCTCTGTGACTTGGCCACGCTGGCCTTTCTTTTAGTTCCTTGAATGCACCAAGCTCTGTCTCCATCCAGGGCCTTCGCTCATGCTGTGTGCACCACTCAGGGCACTCTCCTCACTCCACCTAACTTCTACTCACCCCTTGGGGTGTTTTTCCTTGATTGACCCCTGTCTTTCCTCAACCCAAACAGAGTTGGGTCTCCCCGTATGTCTCCTCCTTGGATGCCTTGCCGTCAAATGGGGGAGGGTTAACACGGCAGAATGGCTAACAAGTGGCAGCTCTAAAGTGGATTGGCCCAGTTCAAATCCCACAATTGTCCACTGTGTGTCTCTGGGGAAGTTCACTTACCTCTCTGAACCCCCATTTCCTTGCCTGTAAATTGGTGATGCCACAGTAGTGCCCACCCTTAGGGTGGTTGTGTGGATGAGAATGACATCAGTTACCCGAAGAACATTGAGCACAATGGCTGCCATATCATAAGCACTTGATATATTTATATTTTTTCATCACAATTATAATTCAATGTTTGTGGACAAAATTTTAATGCCCAGAAAAGATATGCTGTAAAGAGAGCAGGGGCCCCTTTTCATTTGCTGCCATATTTCCAGAGCCTAAAATGGTGCCTGGCACACAGGATGTGCTCAATAAACATGTTTGGAATATACAACTACTTGAGGTTCTCTCTCCCTCCCTCCCTTTCTTTTTTAGAGTCAGGGTCTCATTCTGTCACCCAGTGGCACCATGATAGCTCACTTCAACCTCAAATTCTTAGACTCAAGAGATCCTCCTCCTTCAGCCTCTCATGTGGCTGGGATGACAGGTATGTGCCACCATGCTTGGCTAATTAAAAAATATTTTTTGTAGAGACGAGGGACTTACTATGTTGCCCAGGTTGGCCTTGAACCCCTGAGCTTAAGCAATCCTCCTGCCTCACCTTCCTAAATTGCTAGGGTTACAGGTATGAGCCACTCTGCCTGGCCTTGAGGTTCTCTTTAGGCCTAGGGAGCTTATGAATTGTGAGTCTTACATGCTGCAAAAAGATGAAGGTAGCAAGGGAAAGAAAGAGAAGAGGGGAAAGAGAAGGAGGGGAGGAAGGAAGGAAAGGAAAGGGAGAAGAAAGAAAAAAAAAGCACATGGAACAGAGTCAGGACAGGGTGTGCTGTTATTATTTAGAGTTCTCTTGAGTAGTTCTAAGAACCCATCCAAGCAAGGGTTCTCTGGAATGAAAAGAAACAGAAAAAGAAGGGAAGAAAGAGGAGAAAGAACGAGAAGGAGAGAAAGAAAAGGAAAAGGGAAGGAAGGAAAGGAAAGGACAATTGGAAGGAAGGAAAAGAGAAAAAGAAAAACCAGTCTCCTGAAGGCAGCAGCCATGAGCTCCAGGGATGACCTACTGGAAGGGGCTGGCATTGCAGATGGTGACGGCTGGGAAGTCCATGGTCTTGAAGCCTAAGGAGAGGGAAACGCTGACCTCCCAGCTGAGGTAGGTGTTGATGAAGACACTCCATTGCCAGCAGACGAGGGCAGCAAAGAGCAGGGTAATCACGAACCACATGGCCTTCTTCTTGGGCCCCTCACAGATGATGCGCTTGGGGCCGTGGGTGTTGGTGTTGTCGCAGTACCACACCAGCAGCTCCTTGTAGGTGTAGCCAGGGCCCTTCTGCAGCCGGTGCAGGCCCTTCAGCAAGTACTTCTTCACGCGCATTGTGGCACCTGCAGGGAGACACAAGGAAGCCGTGTCAGACAGGATGCCAGCCTTTGCTTGTGAGGATGTCCCTGTTGCTGCTGGAACTGGACAGTACATCCCAGCCCTCCCTGTCCCTCCCTCCCTTTGTTCATTCTTGCAATCCATTATCCATCCATCCATCCATCCAACCCCAAGGCACTTATCGACTTCCTGCTGTATGGCTGCCACCGAACTGGTCCCTCTGGACTCAGTGATGAACAAAATGGACAAGGTTTCTTGCTATCTGAGAATTTACAACCTAGTGGGCAAGTGGCTAAAACGCTTAACTCCCCAGGTTCTCCACGTGTAAGCGTGGTCCTCAAATAGTGTTGTTTTATTCAATTTTGATGTTGGTTGGGGAAAAAAAATGCTGATTCCCAGCCAGGGTCACCGTCTGTGTGGCGTTGCCTTGTTCTTCCCAGGTCCTCGTCGGTTTTCCTCCAGGCACTCCAACCCCCCTCCTCACATCCCAAGGATGTGCACGTTAGGTGAACTGATAGGTCTACTTTGTCCCGGCGTGAGTGTGCCCTGTGACGGAAGGCGATCTGTCCAGGTTCCAGCCTTGGGCTTGGGGCTGTTGGGAAAGGCTGTGGCCACCATGAGCCTGGACTAGTATAACTGGGTAAATAATGATCTTCCTTGTTTCTATTAATCTTTCTTAAATGTATGTACGTGTATAGCTCACATTTATTTCAATGTGTAATATTAGAAGTGTTTGGGTCTTTATTTAGAAGTTTGGTGATGCTTTTTGTGACCAGAAATATGCCATGGGAATTCTTCCTTATAGCAATTAGCCTACAGCAAAATTGGTTCTGCTGTATATCATTTCACTTGATGTCACAGTTTCCAAAAACCTATTGATGACGTTATATGAGGACTTACTTACTAATTTATAGGAGGGCTGACAGGGCCAGAGTGGGTGAGGCACGAAACATGCTAAGTGCAATGTCTAGCACAGACCAAGCACTCAGGTTACTAGTTACTAGTTAGTATTCCTACTAGCTGTTAGTAGGTAAGATAGGTGGTAGCCACATAGTCCGTTAAAAATGCAGTGACAACATGTGATAGGAAGGACCGGGGCACTGTGCCCTGAGATCCTTGTGGCATTAAAGGACACTGGAGGCCAAGTGGCTGGCTTCGAGTCCAGGCTCTGCCACTTTCCAGTGGTGTGACTTTGAGCAAATCAAGTTCTCAAGTGCTTCTGTTTCCTCATGTATAAAATGGGGGTACTTAATAATAGCTTCCACCTGCTAAGGATGTTGTGTGGACAGGCTGAGGGGAAGCATGGAGAGTGTGGATGAATACCTGGCACCCAAGTGTCAGTGATAATTGTTACAAAAGGTCATGGCTGGGAGTCCCAGAAGGAGTGACTGAGGTGCCAAGGCTCAAGGTCAGGAGGGGTGGGGTGGGGGCAGGGCATTAGGGAAGGGGGATCTCAGAGGTGAGCAGGACCAGTCAACGCAGGGCCTTGTGGGCCACACTAAGGATTTGGGTTTTGATTCCAATGGAATTGGAACCTTGGTGGCCTGAGGGTATGATGCTATCAAACCTGGGATTCCAGCTGATCTGTGGGTATGGACTGGAATGAGAAGAGCACAGGTCCAGAGCATCGGGTGGGAGCTGTGGGTCATGGAGGAAGGTCAGGTCTTTCTAAGGCTCTGCTTCCCATATATGAGGAGATAGGGTTCTTGTGATGATTACTAGGACACTTGTCACGAAACCTGGCATGTGACAGTTTCTAAGGTAATACCTGATTCCTCCTTCCTTCTCCCCGGACATGGAGCAGAGCTTGCTGCAGGCGCACTCCAGATCTATTCCTGGAGCCCTAGTTGTATTAAACATTCAAAATTTAGACCAAAGGCCACCTCCTCCATGAAGCTCTTCTCACTCCAGGCTGGAATGGCCTCCTCCGTGGTGGGCAGTGTGATACCTGCTTGCCCAGCATCCTCTCCCCCTGCGCTGATGACTCAGGCGAACATCTCCTTCCCTTGTCTCCATTGGTGTGAGTTGCTAGGCTGACCTCCACCCCTCGCTCTGGGAGGTGTGCACATGGCCCACATAAGACCACTGGGACTCAATTCTGTTATGTCATGTTGGAATAAATGATGAAGAGACCTCACTTTTAACTAAGACTACTGAGCTACTGGTATCTGGCACCACCAATGGGAAGGCTGCTTGAGGAAAAAGCCAACACAGAGAGAGATTTTTGAACACATCATTTGAACACCTGGATCCAGCCACACCTGAAGCCACTTATTCTTGGATTCACTGAATGTGGGAACCAATACATTTTCTTTCTTACTTATGCTGACCCAAATTGGGTGTCTGCTATTTGCAACTATTAGAAGCTTAACAGAAATAGAATTCACCTTATTTTAAACTGTGTCATAGTCCCTGTGGCTTCTCTCATAATTTCAAAGCCCCTTGAGAGTACCAGCTCTATATCCCTGACAATGCCCAGCACAGTGCCTGGCACTCCACCAAATACCCAAATATATAATATCAGACCTTCAGGTCTACATAGAGATTTTAAACCTGCCCACGCATGTTTGCTCCTGACCTAATTTTCTGACACAGTAACATGCCTCACCGTCCCTCCCCAGAGGTTAAAGCCTTACGCACTTTACCGTCTCAGTCCACTGCCTCTGTTCTTCAATGGAAATTAAATTTCACATGCCTATCTAGGCCACCATGGTTATGAGAGGATGTCCACAGACTAACCCAGCCCTCAACTTAGCCCATATGGCTCACTTCTGGCTCTGAAATAATGAAGTAATCGTTATTATAAGAACTTCAAGGGGCAACATCAAAGTACTAAGTGTCTGCCATGATCCAGGCACATGGGAAGAACTGGGGCTTCCACTGCTTGGGACAGTCTAGTGCCTCAAAACCAAATAAATATAGCTGGGTGCCATAGCTCAGTGCTTAGTGTGCTGGCCTCACACAGGCCTGACTAACAAAACAAAACAAAACAAACAAAAAAACAGGTGGGCAATACATTAGGTTCTAGTAAGTAGTCATGAAGGAAATAAAAGGCCCCTGTAACGTCTACCTTTTCTTATTCTTACTTAACCACTCTGATTGAGTTAAGGAGAAAGTCTCAGTTTGGTACTAACAGGTTCTTAGCGTCCCTTGCTAATCTCACACTTTTATCAATGAGGCCTCAGGCTCAGAAGCTTGTCAGGCAACAGTGTCAAGTTAGAATAAGCAACATTGTGTTTTTATTGGGCTTATTGTTAAGAGGGACCTACTTCTGGCAAGAAATACTGTCTTTTGCTTTGTGTTCATAAATACACTTAAGTAAAAATAAAAGGAAATCAATTTAGAGAAAAATATTAAGTAAACATCAGTATTACAGGTAGCAAAAGTTGTTACAATAGTAGGCAAATAACAGAAGTTTGTGGAGCCCTACCTGAGCTCTTAACTAGTTTGATCCCTTGGGCATTAGTCAAGTAAAAATAAATAAATGCTGTAAACAACTTTATGTTGTTCTGGTCAGATTTCACCCCTCAGGTGATAGATGGTCATGTTTGGAATGGACACACATAGACGGGCTTGAATCAGTCTAGGGCTTAAAGCAATCCAAACAAACAAAGTGGAGTTTTGGTCCATGTGTGCACTCAGGAAGACTCGTCACCAGCCATCACGCTTCAGAGAGTCCCAGATTGCTATCTATACATTGGCCCTGGACACAGGGTAAACATTCCCGGCAACAACGCAAAAACAAGAAATGTTGTGTACAACTGTTTCTGTTTTCTTGTAAGAGAAAAACATCTGCTCACTTTCAGGAATAATTGTTTCCTGAGATCTGACTCAACACAGCCCAGAGTCCTTATGGAAGGATAATTGGGAGCCTAGAGTGTGTCTCGACTTACTGTTTTCACAAAAGACAACAAATGCTTTCCATACTCAGTGGCCAATTCTTACATCCCCCTTCTGAATGAGAAGTTGCAAATGGCTGTGTTGGGTTTGCCAAAGATTTTTTTTAAAGAAAAGTATTATTTTTGTTTTTTATATCTCCCACTTTTAAATAACAACCTCGGTGAGATATAATTCACATATCATGTAATTTATCCACTTGAAGTATAGGATTCAGTGAATTTCAGTATATTCACATTGAACCATCACCACAATCAAATTTAAAACACTTTCATCTCCCCAAAGGAAACCCCATACCCACCAGCAGTTATTCCTCCTTCCTCTCTCCACCTTCCTCCTTCTCCCCGCAACTAGGACTCTATTTTCTGTCTCTATAGATTTCCTATTCTAGATATTTCATGTAAATGGAATCATACCATATGTGTTTTTTCTGACTGGCTTCTTTCCCTCATCGTGTTTCCACGGTTCATCCATGTCATAACACGTATTAGTTCTTCATTTATTTTTACTGCCAAATAGTATTCCATAGTATGAATGTGCAGGGTGTTGCAAAGGTCACCCATAAAGTTGCCATACAGAAGAAAAAGGGGAAACTGTAGCTAAGTGTACCTTTAATCACAAAATATTCATTACGAAATTTTATAAGGAAGTGGCCAACATGTAGAGAATATTTTGTAAATAAAGGTACACTTAGCTCCAATTTCCCATTTTCCCTTGGTGTGGAGACTTCATGGGTGACCTTGGGACACCTGTGCTGCCGTATATTTATCCATTCATCAGCTGGTGGACGTTTGGGTTGTTTTTGCTTTTTGGCTATTATGATAATAGTGCTATGAACAATTATGTACAAGTGTTTGTGAAGAAATGTGTTTTTATATTTATACATGTTTCTATCTATCCTAGATAGCTATCTAGGAGAGGATATATTCACTGACTCACATGGTAATTTTATGGTTAACCCTTTGAAGAACTGCCAGACTATTTTCTAAAATGGCTAGAGTAGGCCAGGGGTGGTGGCTCGTATCTGTCATCCTCGCACTTTGGGAGGCTGAGTTGGGATGAATGCTTGAGGCTCAGAGTTTGAGATTAACCTGGGCAATATAGTGAGACACTGTCTCCACCAAAACAACAACAAAAAAATTAGTCAAGGGCAGTGGTGCGCACCTGTAGTCCCAGCTAGTTGGGAGGCTGAAACAAGAGGAGGATCACTTGAGCCCAAAAGTTCAAGGTTGCAGTGAGCTATCATGATGCTGTTTCAGTCTAGCCTGGGCAGTAGAGAGGGAGCCCCCTTTCTGAAAATACCCACTGCACTATTTTTACCATTTCCCCTAGTGTACAAGGGTTTCAATTTTTCTACATCCTCTCCAAAAGTACCTGTTTTTAAAAAATCTATTATAGCTATCCTAGTGAGTGTGAATTAGCATCTTATTCAGTATTTTTGTTTGTTTGTTTCATTTTGTTTTTCTCAGACAGAATGTCCCTCTGTACCTGGGCTACCATGCAGTAGCCTCATCACAGCTCACCATAATCTCAAATTCCTGGCCTCAAGTGATCCACCTGTCTCAGCCTCCTGAGTGGCTAGGACTCAGGTGAGCACAGCCATACCTGACTAATTTTTCTATTTTATTTATTTATTTAGGCAGTCAACAACCTCCAACTCTTGGGCTCAAGCGATTCTCTTGCCTCAGCTTTTTTTTCCCCCTATTTTTAATGGAGATGGGGGTCTTACTCTTGCTCAGGCAGGTCTTGAACTCGTGAGCTCAAGCAATCCACCTGCCTTGGCCTCCCAGACTGCTAGCGTGAGAGGTGAGAACCACTTCTCCTGGCTTAATTTTTCCATTTTTTTTTTGAGATAGAATCTCACTATGCTGTCCTCAGTAGAGTGCCATGGTGTCACAGCTCACAGCAACCTCAAACTCTTAGGCTTAAGTGATTCTCTTACCTCAGCCTCCCAGTAACTGGGACTACAGGTGTCTGCCACAAAACTCAGCTATTTTTTGTTGCAGTTGTCATTGTTGTTTAGCTGGCCTGGGCAGGGTTTGAACCCTCCAGGCTCTATGTATGTGGCACCACTGTGCTATGGGCACTGAGCCTAATTTTTCTATTTTTATTAGCAATGGAGTCTTGTTCTTGTTCAGGATGGCTTATTTTGCTTTTTATTTGCATTTTCCAGCTAGCTAACTATGTTGAACATCTTTTCATGTGCTTGTTACATATTTTATATGGCCACTATATCTTTTTTGGGGAAATGCCTACTCAGATATTTGGCTATTTTTAAAATAGGCTTATCTTTTTATTATTGAGTTATAATAGCGCCAAACTGGAAACAACCCAAATGTCCATCAACAGATTAACAAACGGGATATCCATATGGAATTCTATTCATCAATTAAAAAGTATATAAAAATTATGCAAAACAAAAAACAAAAAAAAAAGTGGGGGGGAAATGCTGAGTAAAGAAGCTAGACATAAAAGGATATACACTATATAATTCTATTTATATGAAGCCCTGGAAAAGATGAACTAATCTATAGTGAAAGAAAGTAAATCACTTATTGCCTGAAGCTCAGGTAAGATTGGCTAGAGTTTGCACAAGCAAACTTTTTGGAGGCAACAAAAATATTCTATACCTTGAATGGGATGGTGATTAATATATATTCGTAAAAACTCATCAGACTATATATTTTAAAAATGTATTCTATTGTATGTAAATTACACCTCAATAAAGTTTTAACAAAATACTTAAATCCATTACTATTTCAAAATTATGAGATTTCAAATTTAAAATAATCTGTAGTTTCTTCATCTTTTGAAAAATAAGAAAGATCTGACAATTGTCCCTGTGTGGCAACATTCTGCTTTTATTGGACAGCAGCTGCCTGCTTAGGTGACCTCCCCAGGTCACACCAATTCCTCATTCCCTATTGTCTTATACCATGCCCACCTTACTATTTTTTTTTTGAGACAGAGTCTCACTATCACGTTGGCTAGATACAGTGGCCTCAACATAGCTCACAGCAACTTTAAGCTCCTGGGCTCCAGTGATGCCCTGGCCTTGGCCAGGATACTACAGGTACCTGGCTAGCTAATTTTTTTTTACTTTTCATAGAAACGTAGAAAAGATGGGGGGAGGTGTCTCACTATTGCCCAGGCTGGTCTCAAACTCCTGACCTCAAGTGATCCTCCCACCTTGCCCTCTCAAAATGCTAGGATTACAGGTAGGAGCTGTGCCGGCAACTCATTTTTTGTTTTTTATCAGCTACTTTGGATTACGTGGGCTTCTGACTTTGTGACCCCTGTAAATTGTAGACCAGATACTTTCATTAAAATCCCCTGTACTTATTTTTGCAGTAAAACCTCAATTATCCAAGGTTATCAGAGAATACGAGTTCTGGGTAGCTGGATTTTTATAGTTAATTGAAGGTTAACTTGAAAATGCATTTGACTCTGGTTATTGAAAAATCTTTCACGTCTCTGTCTTGGCTAGGGCAGCCATGGAACATGACTAACTCTTTGTTCCCAAGCACCTGGCCAGGTGTGAGAGCCACACGTGGGATTTACTGTACCAGGTGACAGAGGTGAAGGAGAGTTTTAGGGAGCAGTCAGAATCTCTCCAGGGGTCAGGAAATACCTTGGACATGCTTTCTGTTTATAAATTCACATGTTATGTCTATTCCCAGCTCCCAAATTATTTTGGTCTCTAAATATCATTCCTGATTAAGAATACCAGAGTTCTTAGAAAAGAAGTTGACACCAGCTTTGGTGTGAAAAATATATAAGGTGAGCCTGGGCTATCTTATCACACCAGAAAACAAAGGAAGGTGCCAAAGATTACTGGAGTCAGCCAAAAAGCCTCCTTGGAATGGTTCTCACTGGCAAAGATGGGACACTTTTATTATCTTGGCAAAAAAAAACCTGCAATGAATTGAAACTTGCTAAATGCATAAAATAATCCATGAGTTCACAATGATACTGAAAAAGAGGAGTAAGTAAAATATTAATGTTATTATATTAATAAATAAATGCCATTAATAAATGGGCCCCATTATCTGGTTTGGGGATACTCACAGCTCGTATGTGCAGTAAACTCCTTAATCAATTGTAGGAATCTGCAAATTACAGCTCAAAATCCAGTCCAAGGCCTGTTTGTATTCTGCCCTTGAGCTAGAAGTGGTTTTCAGAAGACATAACCAAGATGTATGAGGCTTGCAATTTTTTTTTTTTTTTTGAGACAGAGTCTCACTATGTTGTCCTCGATAGAGTGCTGTGGCATTATAGCTCACAGCAACCTCAAACTCTTGGGCTTAAGCGATTCTCTCGCCTCAGCCTCCCAAGTAGCTGGGACGACTAATAACAATGCCCAGCTATTTTTTGTTGCAGTCATTGTTGTTGCTTAGCTGGCCCCATCTGGGTTCGAACCTGCCAGCCTCAGTGTATGTGGCCAGCACTGTAACCACTGTGCTACGGGCACCAAGCCAAGACTTGCAAATTTTAATATTAACTATGTGGCCCTTTACAGAAAAAGTTTGCTGACCCCTGATTTACTATGTCTTACATGTTTCCATTAAGTAAAAAGAAACCTTTAAAATAGGTTTTTAGGTATTGATAAGCTAGGTTTTATTTCCCCCCAAATACCTTGCCAATTCAATGTTTTTCCAAACAGCATTTGCACCCCACCTTCACAATTTTTGTTAAATCCTTTTACCTAGTATATCATTATTTACTTCTTATATAACTTCATATCAATTTACTTTTTTTTGCTAAGTTAAATTCAGCCTTATCCTAAGCACTACTTTGAATACTGAGCAATATTACATCTGTGAAATAACAGATTTGATGTGCTAAGACATTTCCCCACTGTGGACCACTTAAAAATACCATCTTGCTGGCCAGGCACTGGTGGCTCAGGCCTAGTCTGAGTAAACCTAGCACTTTCAGAGAATAAGGAGTGAAGAATGCTTGAGACTAGAAGTTCGAGATCAGCCTGGGCAGTAACAAGACCCTAACCCTACAAAACATAGGAAAAACTTAGCCAGGCATCGTGGCAGGTGCCTGTAGCCCCAGCTATTTGGGAGTCTGAGGCAGGAGGATCACTCGAGCCCTGGAGTTTTGAGGCTACAATGAGCTATGATGAGGTCACTGTACTCTATAGCCTTGGCAACAAAGTAAGACCCTGCCTCAAAGAAAAAAAAAAAAAAAGAAAATCCAAAAGATCATCTTGCCTACCACCCTTTAGGAAATTCCCTATTAATTTGTCTTCTATTGGCTGAAGTGCACGCTGGGCAAAGGACATAAGATCTTTTCCTCATGTCTCTTCATTGCCATCTTTTTAAGTAAGTTGGAGTAGGCCTAATTATGTCGATTTCACAGAGAAGGTAACTGGAGTGCAGGGGGACTTACTTGTAGTCATAGTGAATCAGAGGAAGGTCTTGAAATAGAAACCAGGTCACCTGGCTTCCAGCCACCTCCCACTTCCACTCTTGAATGGGACACCTGACCTCTTACACCTGTTGTGGTGGGCGTTGGGGAAATCTGAAGTGTAGCAATTGGGCTGGCTCCCTCCTGCATGTGCACACATGTGCCTTCTTCACCCAAGGCTGGCGTTCACCCAGATCTAGAAATCCTCCCTTAAAGCCAGACTCACTGTGACTAATGGAGACATAGCAAAAGGTAGCTTCCTTCACAGTCCTCCAGGAGGAGAGAGGCAATGGTTTTATTTGAGCAGATCAGAGATAGAGAATGTTCCCAAGGTATATATCTCAGTGAGAGGGGAAAAAAGCTTGCATACATTTGTTTAAAAAAAAAAAAGAGGCCAGGTGTGGTGGCTTATGCCTGTAATCCTAGCACTCTGGGAGGCCAAGGCGGGTGGATCACCTGAGTTCAGGAGTTCAAGACCAGCCTGAGCAAGAGCGAGACCCCCATCTCTAAAAATAGCCAGGTGTTGTGGCAGGTGCCTGTAGTTCCAGCTACTTAGGAAGCTGAGGCAAGAGGATTGCTTAAGTCCAAGAACCTGAAGTTACTGTGACCTATGATGTCACGGCACTTTACCAAGGGCGACAAAGTGAGACACTGTCTCAAAAAAAAAAGGAATACAGAAGTAAGGCATATTTCCTTGTGTCTGTTTAGTCTACCTCCAAGAGATCACATGAGAATATGATACTAAGAGTTGCTTTCGGGTGGCACCTGTGGCCCAGCAAGTAGGGTGCCAGCCGCACATACTGAGGGTGGCAGGTTCAAACCCAGCTCTGGCCAAACTCGGCCAAACTGCAACAAAAAGTAGCCAGGCGTTGTGGTGGATGCCTGTAGTCCCAGCTACTTGGGAGGCTGAGGCAGGAGAATCGCCTAAGCCCAGGCGTTGGAGGTTGCTGTGAGCTGTGACTCCACAGCATTCTACCAAGGGCAATAAAGTGAGACTCTGTCTCTAAAAATAAATAAATAAATAAAGAGTTGCTTTCAAGAAGGGGAGCTGGGTGATGTGGGGGACTGGGTAGGGGGGAGAAAGAGAGACTTTTCTTTAAAAAATTAGTTACTCCTTTTGCACCCTTTCAATTTTGGACCATATCAATGTTTAATCTACTCATTTATTCAGTCAGCAAGTATTTATTAAGTATTTTACTGTGTGTTCCACACTGTTCTAGGTGACCAGAATTCATCAGTGAACAAAACAGTAAAGTCATAAACCCCTGGGGGAGGGGAATGTTAAAGAATAATTAAATTTTAAAATTTATGCCTATTAACTGGCCACTGAATAAAGAACTGAACTAAATAAAAGAAAGAACTCACAGGAGTTTTGAATTAATGATGATCAGAGTTTGGTCAAAAAGAAATCTGTATGGCAGTCATTAGATTTGCAAAGATTAAAATGTTTCATAATACTAAGGACTGGCTGAGCTTTGGGGGAAAGAATACCTTTTACGTGCTGGCGGGCTGGCGATATGATTGGCAGAACAATTTGGCGACCTCTATTACAGTTAAAATGGGACAGCCCAAGATCTCACAGTTGCATCTGTTATGGGAGTGTGCGCCTTGGTGCATGTGTGCACATGTGTGTGCCTATGTGTTTGTGCACGGTTTGAGGATGTGGATTGCAACACCGCAGCGTGCTCAGACCACTTAGAGTGAAAAAGTTGCTGAGGGCTGAGCGAGCTGCACCACAGGGCTGTGGGAGCAAAGCACAGGTCAAGGCAGAGCCGACCACGCCGACCCGGCAGGTGTGCCTGGAGAGCGTCAGGCGCGCTGAGGTGTTGACACTCTGGAGCACCCCCGCCCCCATGGCTGGCAGCCTCAGCCACCCCATCTCTCTTCCACAGGGCATGACCCAGATGTGCTCATTCTCTACACCCTGACGTAAAAAAGGCTGGAAAGCACTGGTTCAGAAGCACTTTAAAGTCCATTCCAGCTCTGAAATGCTAAGAATTTACAGCAATGTCATGTTGATGTCATCTGAGTTATCTGTGGTGGTCATGGCCCGGTCACTTTCCTCTCTGCTAGTGTCAGGAGGTGGCCACACTCTCATGCCATGTGGACATCTCTTTTGGGGGGCTGCCCCACATGTTGGGGTGGTGTTTACGGGAATGTTGCCTTGCTCCTGTGGGGGGACATTGGTGGCTGTCATACCTGCTCACTCCATGGTGGGGAGATGTTCAAGTCGCCCTTTCATTCTCTGAGGCAAGGAGCCCCTTCAAAGGGTATGACTTATGCCCACTGCATTGCAGACAAGCACCTCCCACGGTGTTAAGGACCGGAAGTGACTGACATTCCCGTCAGGGTCAGACAGATGGTGTAGAATTTGGAAGTGAGACCCCGGTTAGGGTCTGGTTCTGCTGCATTCTTAAGGAAGGGGCTTAATTCATGATAAAAATAGGTTGGCCTCTCTGAGTCTTAATGTCCTCATCTGCAAGATGGAATAATAGTATCTGTGACTTCTAGGTTGTTGGCAGGATTCGAGGAGATAACACATGGGAAGCATTTTGCACAATGCCTGTCACACAGTAAGTCTTGGTACATGGTAGCTACTATTATCTTTTAAAAATTAATATTGTTGGTTCCTGCCCATAGCTCAGTCAGCCACATGCACTGGGGCTGGTGGGTTCAAGCCTGGCCCCAGACTGCTAAACAAACAAACAAACAAAAATAGCCAGGCGTTGTGGTGGGCACCTATAGGACCCAGCTACAAGGGAGGCTGAGGCAAGAGAATAGTTTGAGCCCAAGAGTTGGAGGTTGCTGTGAGTTGTGATGCCAGGGGCGTCTACTGAGGATGACATAGTGAGACTCTGTTTCAGAAAAAATAAATTACTATTGTTATTAACATTTTATGGAAGGAGCAGAATGATTCAAAATGACCTTGGGTGTTGACCCTGGATTATTGGGACTGTCATCTATAGGGAAATGGCCCATTGGAGAAGGGCCATTCCCCAGACTTTGCCTCTTCTTTGCTCTTTCCCCTGAGCCCGGTAACTATCTGCCCCAGACCACGACTGCAAACAGTGCACCTAACCCAGCCCATGGGGCAGCAGCAGCGTGTGTGCAGCCTGTGTGTGCTGCTCCCTTTCTATACTTGTTCCATGTTCAGAGAGACCACAATGCTGGGGACACCATCACGGCAGATGCCTGGCCCAGATATGCCTATCCGTGCAATCGTGGGGAGTTTGGGAGATCAAAAGCACATCTGTGTTTCTGAATTTGGCCACGTGAGTTTCCTTACAAAGCCTTGTCCTTAACTCACATCTCGGGGTGGTGTAAATTCACCCCCCGCTTTGCATGGGCCCTACAAGCACACACCTGTGAGGCAGAACCCAGCCCTGGAACACAGCCACCTTCCTCGGGTGCTGACTCTAAGCTATACAGTGCCACGGTCTGAATATTTGTGCCCCACCCCTAATTTGTACGTTAAAATCCTGACTCTGCAGTGATATTGTCACTAGGCAAGGGCTTTGGGAGGTAATTAGGTCATGAGGGCAGAGCCTTCCGAAGAGGGATTAGTGTCCTTATAAAGAGGCTAGCCAGCAGCAGTCACACCTATAATCCTAGCACTCTGGGAGGCCAGGGTGGGAGGATAGCTTGAGCTCAGTAATTTAGAATTTGAGACCAGCCTGGACAAAGTGAGACCCCCCCATCTCTAATAAAAATAGAAAACATTAGCTGGGCATGTGGCAGGCGCCTATAGTCCCAGCTACTGGGAGGGTGGGGAGGCTGAAGCAGGAGGATCGCTTGAACCCAGGAGCTTGAGGTTGCTGTGAGCTCAGCTGAGGCCACAGCACTCTAGCCTGGGCAACAGAGTAAAACTCTATCTAAGAATAAGAAAAGAAAAGGAAAGAAAAGAAAAAAATTGTTAAAAAAAGAAAAAAAGAAAAAGTGGGCACAAAAAACTTCCTTGACACCTTTCACCATCTGAGGACACAGCAAGAAGGTGCCTTTGAAGACCCGGAAAGTTGGCCCTCACCCAGCACCACATCTGCCAGAGCCTTGATCTTAGCCTTCCCCAGCTTTAGAGCTGCACAAAGTCAATGTCTGTTGATTTATCCGCCACCCAGTTGATGGTATTTTGTTACAGCGGCCCAAAGACAGTGCTGTGGGTTTCCAATAAAAGACCAGTTGCAGCAAGCTGAGGGGCAGGAGGACCCCACCCTGTGTACTCTCCTTGTACTCTTTAAAACCCAGGACATCCTGCAGATGACTCAGGTGCCAGCACTTTCTCTTCATCCCCCAGCAAAATGAAATGATTTTTCCTGAAGAAGCCAATTATGACCTGAACTTTGTAATGTAGGGTGTTGGGAAGAGAAGGGGATTTGTTAGGTGACCCCAACAGAAGCCAGCAAGAGGATTGGGCAAGTGCCACCCATGAGGGGCAGAGACCTGCTGCCATCTTCCCGCCAGCCCTGCCCTCCTGTCAGCTCAATGCTGCCCTGCCGTGCCCGTCTGGCTGGTCCTGGAATGAAAGGTGAGTAATGGCGAGTATCAGATAAGAGCTCAGATGAAAGCTGCTGGGAGGTAGGAAGGAACACTGGCCACGCCCTGTGGAGCATGTGCCTGGGTCCTCGGAAAATCCTGTCCAGTTTCCAGGTGTGAGACCATAACTCAGCGCTATCCTGCAGCCAGCTGCATGGAAGCTTTGACTGCTCTTAACGAGAAGCCCCACTCCTCGGAGCTCAGCACGCCACGTGCCCCCACCCCTCAGGCACCGCAGGGAAAAGAAGAGCACTGTGGGAACAGCCTTCAGCCATCACCCCACCAGGCCTCCTTTCAGCTAGGTCAAAGGTCTGTCCCTCTCTCAGCCTGGTGGAGACAACCCCATACAATGGGCCGGGCTCTTGGTGGGGACATGGGCAGAGCCTCTATGCCTCCAGAGCAGCTGCTGGCACCTGCTTTTCTCCCTGGCCATCAAGGTAGCAAGGTGGTCACTCAGTCTGGGCAGGAGCTGAAGTCCAGCCCAGGCTCCACTTGATGAGTCATGGGCCTATGGTCTGTGGCCACACAGAGGGGTGACATTTCCTAAGGAGCTCAGTGGTGCCATGTGGGTGGCAGGAGCTGTCTTGCCAAACATTGACCTCTGCCTGGAGTCATGGTCAACAATGCTTGGCTAAGCTCAGCCATAAGAAGAAAGTTTCCAGTCATGTGGTTGGAGTGAGGGGGTGGATTTCCCCCAATATGGAAAAAGATGCAAAAGAGACACAGTTGACAGGAAAGGCTTGCTGGTGATTCCCTTCACGGGGGAAGGGGGTTAGGGAGTTGATGCTGGAGCCAAGCTTTGGGTGTGAATTCAGCGGTGCTGTGCAACCTTGGGCTCTGCACATGATGTCTCTGTGCCTCTGTTTCGTCATCTGCATAACAAGGACCATGTTAAACCTGCTTCTGAGGGTGCTTAGAACAATGCCTGGTCCACAGCACTGTGTGTGCATCAGCTCTTATTCGTTTTTATTCTTTCAAGGGTCTATACGAGTGAAAGAAAAAATTGTCTTCCAAAGATTAAAAAAAAAGAACTGCAGCATTTAAAGTGAACAGAACAGTTAATTACGTGTGTGCAGCATCCTGCCTCCCAGAAACAGGCAATCAACTCTTAGTGGTGACATGTAAGTGACAGTTAGTGGGAGAGGAGAGTGAATTTTAATATGTTTGATATGGTGTGAGGTGTGGCCTCCAGTGCCAAGTCAGGGCCCACGTCAGGGCATTGGCATGGTGTGGCCTGCTGTAGCCTGTCCCTTGGTTGGTCTCAAGATATACATGAGGGTTAGGAATGGTAGAGTTTAAAAGTGATATGATTATTACTTTTCCGTGACTTAAAACAAGGGCAGTTCTTCGTATATCTTTCATCCGAGTACCAAATTGGGACCAACATTTTGATTTTAAATTTTTGAAAACTTGCTCTTTTTCTTTTTTTAACATTTAAGCTTTTATTGTAACAGTTTCCCAACATATACAAAAAGAACTCTGTATATATTCATTACCCACATTGCTTCATCTGTCTCTACTCCTTTTATTCCTACTTTCTTTTTCTTTTCTTTCTTGTTTTTCTTCCTCCTTCCTCCCCCTTTTCTCTTCCTTTTTTAAAGCAATCTCCTTGGTGTGGTTGCTCACGCCTACTCTGGGAGGCCAAGGCAGGTGGATTGTTGAGCTCAGGAGTTCCAGACCAGCCTGAGCAAGAGTGAGGCTCTAATCTGCTTTAGTACCGTCTCTACTAAAAATAGAAAAACTAGCCGGGCATTGTGGTGCATACCTATAATCCCAGCTACTCCGGAGGCTGAGGCAAGAGGCTAGCTTGAGCCCAAGAGTTTGAGGTTGCTGTGAGTTATGACACCATGACACTCTAGTCTGGGCAACAGAGTGAGACTCTGTTTCCAAATAAATAAATAAATAAATAAATTAATCTCCTTGTTAAATAATCTCCACATTATTTTACTCTCAGATCCTTTCGTATGTACTTCTAAAAAGGAAGGACCTTTTCTTTCCCAATTATAATCCAATATAACAGTACCTAACACTGTTAAACATAACTGGAACTTGTTATTTTTTATTTTATTTTTTTTGAGACAGAGTCTCACTGTGTTACCCTTGATAGAGTGCTGTGGCATCACAGTTCACAGCAACCTCAAACTCTTGGGTGTAAGCGATTCTCTTGCCTCAGCTGGGACTATAGGTGCCCATCACAACACCCGGCTATTGTTTTGATGCAGTTATCTGTTGTTTTAGCTGGCCTGGGCTGGGTTCTAACCTGCCAGCCTCTGTGTCCCTGGCTGGCACCCTACCCACTGAGAACAGGCGCCATTCTGGAACTTGTTTTTTTAATAGCAGAAGTTACAAAGGTCACAATAGAAAATGACCACAAGTATGACCTCAGTTTGCACTTCTGGAAACTCTGGGAGCTCCTGAGGGTGCCCACAGGCTCAGGAGCCCCCATTCTGGTAACACTTTCTTCCTGAGTCACTAGCACCAAGGAGAGTTGGGAGACCCACTGGGACTTCTTACGCCAGCATAATAGACCAAAGTCTAAAGAAAACCTCAAATGCACGGATCCACTGCAGTATTTCACTTCAAAAATAAACACTCACATTACAGCGTAGGTGGCGAAACCACCACCCACTATTCAGAGGCATTTACCAAAATGTTGAAGGATAGGACTTCCATGTTCAAAATTAACCAGACCAGCTTCCGGAGTTGAGGAACTCAGATGATGTGTCTCTGCTAACTGCTTGAGTCCAGCTCACACTGGAAGGGATAAGAAGAGCTGAGAAGACAGTGGCCTCTTGTAGCAAAGGCTAGTCCGGGACTGGAGCTAAAGATTGCCCGCTGCCTTCCTATTCCAGGGGACTACGTGCTTAATGTTTGAGGGCTGACTTTGAGTACCACCATCTCAATCTGGGCTGCGTCTGAGAACCAATTATACTACCATTTACTTATTATTTTTTCTTGAAGTTGGCTCACTCTTGTTTTTACTTATGTACTTACTTTAGTTTTTTGGCCTAAGCGAGAATGTCTGCAAAACCACAGGTTTGACGTTACTAATTATATATGTTTTCTAACATACCTCAACATAAATAATTGCTAACGAGATGGAAAACAATTGCGTGCGTATTATCTAGCCATCTCCACCTGCCACTGTGCACACGGAGACAGATTCAGCAAGATCCTTCCTTGCCTTATAAACTCATCAGATTAGATAAAACACTTTACCACGTGTGACTCAAAGGCAACTAGCCCACTGACCCCTCAGCCCTGGCTGCCATGGCTGGTGGCTCCCTTACAAAACCCGTTCTGTAGGTTTCTCTACTGCTGTGTCTGGGATTATACAGACCTCCATCCCAGGGATAGTCTGACATACGTCTTGCCAACCCAGCCAGGAGACCCCAAAAAGACAGCAGATGTGGCCATAGCCATGAGAAAGATCTTCTCACTTATTTTTTTTCTTTTTGGATGTCCTTTTAAAGGAGAAACATCCATCTGGCCTTTGGCCAGCAGGCTGAGCCTTAGAGGACCTGTCTTCTCATGAGGCCATGGTGCACCTGGTTTATCATTTCTTTGTTCACCTGGTGGCCAAGAACCACAGTTGGGTGTGGAAGGTCTCCTCTGCCCAGCTTCTCTGCATAGACAGAGATGCTCATGGCAAGGAACCTTTATATGTACAAAAAGAGCAGAAATATTTGACAAATCATAATACAGGCATAAAACAAAACATTGGGGATAAGTTAGGAAAAATAGTTAATTATTATTATTATTTAAAGACTCTATGGGGCTTGGTGCCTGTAGCTCAGTGGCTAGGGTGCTGGCCACATATATCAGGGATGGTGGGTTCGAACCCGGCCCAGGACTGCCAAACAATGATGACAACTACAACAAAAAAACAGCCAGGTGTTGTGGTGGGCACCTGTAGTCCCAGGTACAAGAGAGGCTGAGGCAAGAGAATCGCTTAAGCCCAAGAGATGGAGGTTGTTGTGAGATGTGATGCCACTGCACTCTATTGAGGGCGACACAGTATGACTCTGTCTCAAAATACAAAACCAAACAAAACCCTGGGCTCGGCACCTGTATCTCAGTGGTTAGGGTGCCAGCCACATATACTGGGGATGGCGGGTTCCAATCCCAGGTCGGGCCTGCTAAACAACAATGACAAATACAACAACAACAACAACAACAACAATAACAACAAATAGCCAGGTGATGTGGTGGGGCACTCTACTGAGGGCGACATAATAAGACTCTGTCCCAAAAAATAAAAAACTACTCTATGAATTTATATATATCTAGGCATAGGGAAAAAATCCAGACGGTATTAATCAGAATGTTGTAACGATTATTTCTAGGAAGCAGGATTTCAGGTTATTAAAAAATTATTTTTAGTTTATCTGGGTTTTATAATGTTCCTACAATGAATATATTGCTTGTATCATAAAAATAAGTGAAAAGATGATTTTTAATAGAAAAATGGAAAAAAGCGTAGGAAAACTGCTGCTTGAAAAAAGTGAGATTAGAAGTATATGGCTGACTTTGAGTACCACCAAAAATGGGTGTAGGACAGCAGCAAATATAGACTTTAAAGAAAAGTTAAGTTTCCTGGAATTGAGGTGCACCTTGGGGGAAAGGGATTGGGGAGATGTGGGGTGGGTAAAATTAGGTTTTTTCTATTTGGCAGAGGAGAAGTTAAGATTGGAGGCACCCTTTTGCATGTATTCTAATATTTGTACCTGTTTTCCAAAAATGTCTCTTACTTTTATACTTCTAAAAAAATTTTCAGAAAGTTGAAGAGCACACGTATAGCCTTGACTCAGTTTATGCAAAAAAGTATGTGAACAAAACAACGTGTACCCCCAATATCCTGAAATATGTAGTATAAAAAAAAAAATTCCCCAGAAGGGAGAGGTGTTCAATCAACTAAGGAAATCTGCCTTGAGTTTCTAGCGGCCTTCTAATTCTTCCTACAGTTTCTGGAGGAGGACTTTTCCTAGTCTCTTGGGCACAAGGCAAGCCAAAGAAGGATTTCAGAGGAGGTGGCTGCACCAGAACTTGTGTTTCCTGGACGGCCCCTCTCTTCTAAACCTTTGTTGACAGACTCTTAATGCTGTGTTTGCTTTGTTTATTGCCCAAGTTCTCGGCTACACCAGGCTTTATCCTGTACAATCACAATTACATGGGAAAACACCTTGCCCACCAGGCCCCCTGCCAGGAGCCGTGTCATCTTCTCCTAACAGATGACTTGCGGGTGCCAATGGTGAGCGCTTGAGTCCATGGCTCTGCCTTTACCTGGTCATGGAAGTGGCCACTTGCCCAGCATGGGTGGTGTGTGTTGACAGCTAGCAAGGAAGTATGCGGTCAGTTTCATTTGTTCCCTCCCTGCCAAGGCTGGGGGCAACTTGAATAGTATCTACCAAGACTCGGAAGATATCAGAGGTGAGTGGGCATGGGATGGGTAGAGGTCTAAGAGGGAGGTGGTTGTTCCACTGGGATCGAATTTGGTGTCCCTCACCACAGTTAGAAAAGTAGGGTCAATCCGAAAATATCTGGAGACACGTGAAAGTAGGTTCAGCTCTAGTCGCTCTCTTTCTCCCCTGGGGAAACAGGAATGATTCTATTATGATTAAAAAACGTGAGCTTTGGAGACAGACAGACATGGGTGAGATTTTCATCTCCTCCCCTCCTGCTGAATGACCTTGGCAAAATCATGCCACCTCTCTGAGCCTCAGTTGTCTCATCTATAAATGGGGCCAGCAATAGTAACTCCCTCCCTTGGGGTTTTGTTTCCTTTCATTTTGTTTTCAGTGAGGAATAAAATAATAATGCATGTAAAGCACTTTGTATTTGTTGAATAAATGTTAGCTACTAGGATTATTAGGGAGAAAGAAAGATGAAAATGTGTTAAGTGACTGCTAGGTATACATACTTATTTACAAGGCTGCCTTAGAAAGGATGGTTCTGGAAGAAGAGTGTCTCAGCTCAATAAATGAAAGAGTTGGTTTTTGTCCTGTACTCCCTGGAGGATTAGCTGTCAATGTGTCACTGCTCCTGTCAGAAACATTTTTTTTTTCTTTTGAAACAGTCTCACTCAGTTGCCCTGGGTAGAGTGCTACAGCATCATAGCTCACAGCAACTTCAGACTCCTGGGCTCAAGTGACCCTCTTGTCTCAGCCTCCTGAGTAGCTGAAAACTACAGGCGCCCACCACAAACCTGTTTTTTTTTTCTACTTTTAGTAGAGATGGGGGTCTCACTTTGCTCAGGCTGGTCTTGAACTCCTGAGCTCAGGTGATCGATCCACTTGCCTCAGCCTTCCAGAGTGCTAGGATTACAGGTGTGAGCCTGGCCTGGAAACTTTCAATGGCTTCTGGTGTCTGCAGAATAAAGGCCAACCCTTAGCTGGCTTTCAAGACACCTTAGAACCTGGTCCCAACCTATCCGTCCCATCCTCTTTTAGTCCCTACACTTCCCTTTACAATGGGGTAGTGGTTAAGAACTTGGGTTCATGGCTCAGCGCCTATAGCTCAGTGGCTAGGGTGCCAGCCACATACACCCAGAGCTGGAGGGTTCGAGTCCAGCTGGGGGCCTGCCAAACAACAATGACAACTACAACCAAAAAATAGCCGGGCACTGTGGCAGTTGCCTGTAGTCCCAGCTATTTGGGAGGCTGAGGCAAGATAATCACTTAAGCCCAAGAGTTTGAGGTTGCTGTGAGCTATGATGCCACATCACTCTACCAACAGCAACAGCTTGAGACTCTGTCTCAAAAAAAAAAAAATTGGGTTTGAATACCTGCTCTGTCACTAATTTTTTTTTTTTTTTTTTAAAGACAGAGTCTCACTGTTGCCTAGACTACAGTGTGATGGCATCAGCCTAGCTCACAACAGCCTCAAACTCCTGGGCTCAAGCGATCTTCTTGCTTCAGCTTCCTGAGTAATTGGGACTACTGGTGCCTGCCACAATACCTGGCTAATTTTTCTATTTTTAGTAGAGATGGGCCTTACTTTTCCTCAGGCTGATCTCCTACTCCCGACCTGAAGTGATCCTCCCACCTTGGCCTTCCAGAGTGCTGGGATCTGAGCCACCTTGCCTGACTGTGGCATTTGCTTACCCTCTCTGTGCACATCTGTAAAATGAGAGAGAAAGAGTGCTGGCTTCACTGGGTTGGTGCAAAGATTAAAATGCAAATGGAAGTGGCCCACACCTGTAATCCTAGCACTCTGGGAGGCCGAGGCAGGTGGATCATTTGAACTCAGGAGTTGGAGACCAGCCTGAGCAAGAGTAAGACTCTTGCTCCAAAACAGCGTTGTGGGCTCGGAGCCTGTGGCTCAATCAGCTAAGGCGCCAGCCACGTACACCTAAGGTGGCGGGTTCGAATCCCCAGCCCGGGCCCGCCAAACAATAATGATGGCTGCAACCAAAAAATGGCCGGGCGTTGTGGTGGGCGCCTGTGGTCCCAGCTACTTGGGAGGCTGAGGCAGGAGACTCGCTTGAGCCCAGGAGTTGGAGGTTGCTATGAGCTGTGATGCCATGGCACTCTACCC